>JAHDVE020003636.1:0-15707 GCA_022606495.2 Halesus radiatus | reverse complement strand
TGACAAAAAATAAACATTAATGTATATCATATAAAATAACTAACATAAAAATAATTAATTTTTCATTTGAAAAACTAAACTCAATTTAATTAAAAAATAATAAATCAGCATGAAAACGAACACGGTCAACAAAAACCCACCAAGAAAAAACAACAACAACCTATACAAACACGAATTTCAATGGCACAGATGCATAACATTATGAATCTAAGCTCTCAACAAAAGATTTTATACAAGAATCAGCGTCACCATGGCAAGCCCAGCCAGCCAATACCACACCATCAGGCAATACTCGGGTCGAAAAGATAGTAACACTCCAGCAGAAATCTAGTGGAGCTAATTAGGAGCAGTAGTTGTGGCCATACGTCCCTGCCGGCGAAAAACCATAGAAAGGCGACACGAGAGAACATCCCCTTGTTTAGGGACTCACGCAGAGAAGCAAAGCAAGACCAGAGCAGCAAATGCTTGCTAAAAGTGCCGACTACTCCCAAATTACTTGTTATTGTTCCTGAAGACCATCAGCAGTCAACAACTAAAAATTTAAAACCTCACGCCAAAAGCTTTCATAATAAATTAGTTACAGAATTGCCTCAAAACTCGAACATAAATAATCCGAAGGATTTAGGCTCTACATTTTTCAATAAAGTTTGTGATGTGGATTACTATCCAGAAGAACCGCCAGTCCAGCGGTCGAAGTTCATCAATAGCGAGACATCGACATTTAACAGAAATCTTCAAGGCTCTCAACAACAACTCCCTGAAAACATCATTAGCGAAAACAATGTCGAACTGGCTCGGACATTGAGTACCACGATGCCTAAATATAACAAGTACAGTGCACATAATGTTAACGTGGTTAAACATAATAGCCAAGCTGGAAAACTCCACAATAACCGAATACGAAAGGAAAGTATCGGAAAGAATGCTAAGCATAGTGTCCAAAAAGTAAAGAGCAAAAAAAGAAACAAATCAGCCAAGTCAGGTCATCGTAATAATACTTCTCAGTACCGTCACCTGATGAATACCTCTAGGACTCTGAGCAGGCATCCCAGCAGATGTTTAATCTCGATGAGCAGCGAATGGAAAATGCCACGTAGTCAAAAGGATTTGCAGCCATTCGGAAAACACAGAACCCACGACCCTCAGCAGATGGAGCACCTACTTCATCCTTTCAGAAGTTCTGTCCGCAAATCTGAAGAAGACTAGCATGTATCTCCCTCATACCAATAAGACGAGTAGATCGAATAACAATAAGATGAAGAACATCTGGAGAGGGTATACAATAGAACCAAAAACATATTGAACAGGTATAAGACAAAATGTGACTCCCTCGAGAAAAAGAATAGTAAGCTAAGAGGAGCCATTAAAACATTGGAGAGAAACATGACTCACAAACAACAATTGGCCAATAATACTAAAAAAAGATGATTATTTTATATTCATTCTAGAATCTCATCAAATCAAGTATTTGACATAAATAAGGATGTTTGGATTTATCAACGGAACATTGGATACGTAGTTATCATTTGAAGAGATATAACTATTTGAAAAGTTACAAATCTGAACAAATTATTATGATTACATTCATTTCGGTAAAATGAGACCAATTATATAAAAAAAAAAACAAGTGCTATTTTTTAGATAAAATAAATAAAAAAGCACCCGCGAAGGGGCTCGAACCCTCGACCATTAACTTAAAAGGCTAACGCTCTACCGACTGAGCTACGCGGGTTAGTTATCCCTTTGCCTTTGACTTTGATTATATTTTACGTTGCCCCCAATAGTTAGCACTCTAGGAACGAGAGATAATGTAGAATAAGGTATATAATGAATGAATGATGACTTTCATATTGAATCTATTATTATATGTAAATACTATTTCATAATACTTACAATAAATAATAAATTACATATGCATCAACATAAAGAAATATTTTATAGATATGTATTAACTAAAATGTCGGTAACCTGAAAAAAATATAATAACTTTACCAAAAACAGAGAAAAATAAAATTATTACTAATAAAATAAATAAATAAAAAACATATAACTTATGCATCACGGGAGCTTGGAACATGAGGGTGCTTGGACTTTCACAGATTCGAAAAGAAGTAACACCAATTCAATCCTAAAAATCATAATATTTTAATAAATGTCCTAGAGTAATGGTACATGCTTGAGAACAAAGAAATTCCTGGTCCAGGCGCTCATAGAGATACGCATCATTCGACAGATCCTAAATGGACGTATTAAAAAACAATAACATCACTCAATACAATTTTTGGATGCCTATATTCATGAACTTCAGGATGTCAAAAGACCAGAGGAATGCATCGTTTATCAAAGTGCAAGAAGGATCAGCTGTTGGGACATATGATCCGAATATTAATCCGACTCATGTAAATATATTATTTTTATCTATTATCTATATTGTTTTTGATACTCAACAGCCTACATCAAACAAATGGAGCATCGGTGAATCAGACAGAACATCAGTGCCAGTGTCACTCACAAAAGATGTTGACTATGATGCCTCGACTAAGTTCACGAAAACAGCTGCACCTTTGTACTCGCTCGGATACTCCAAAGATACGGATTACTCCAATAATATCCCCGCTCCAAATGCATACAACCTAGAAAGATCAACTAGCAAATCATTTAACACGTACCAATATTTAATTTAACTAACCAAACTCATTTTTTTTGCCTTCGATAAAACAATATTTTAGAGGAGAGAATTATTTCACTACTGCAGAAAGATATCCACCTTATGGATAATAAGGAAAGTATCCAGGCATAGGCAAATATCAAGTCGCCTACAAAACCAGACAGAGCTAGAAGTATTCTATCGGCAACGCAAACCGAGCCACCAATGAGGTCAGCCCCGATTCTCCTGGCATATTCTACCAAATTAGCGGGAACATCAAGAAGGACCGAGGAGGGTACTCGATGGCCGAGAAGATACCTGTTCCTTCAACCAAAGAAGATTTTCCTGCCCCCAATATTTATAATCCTAAATTATCTCAGCATAATGGAAAAATAGTCGTTTTCACTGGTCCACGATCTGAGTTATTTACTAAGTAGCATACTGTTAATAGACCGTCGCCAGGCGCATACGATATCGCACAGAGCCTGGATCGAGGGATATCGTTCCCAAAGCAAAGCAGACCAGACCCGAAACCTCCAAAGGTTCCTGGTCCTGCAGAGTATAAACTGGGTTCAACTCTTGGTTCAACATTCGGGAAAATGGGATGGAAACTGACTCGAACAAATAAGCACATCACTCCTTCTCCCAACTAATATTATCCAGACATCGATATTACTGAGCGAAGAAGACAGCACAGTTTGACATATTACGCTAACCGAGCAGATTTCAGCAAATCAGCGACCAAAGACATTGGGCCTGGAGCCTACAATGTTAGTGGATCTTTCGGGAAGGAGCATGGCAAAATCGGCAAAAGCAGCAGGGATATGAAGATCCAGTCAACAGTAACGACACTTAGACATTAACATTTTATATCTATATAATTTTGTAATATTTACAGCCTGGACCTGGTGATTACGAACTACCCCCTACGATCGGTCGGATTCCTAAGTATTACCGTAATCTGCAACGAAAGATCAGCGAATTCGGATAGACCAAAATAATAAAATACGATCCTCGGGCGACTGCGGAACTTAAACTTTCCGCACCCGCCCCTAGCAACAATAAGAAAGAAGACAGTCCTCCAAAATCCTGATATTTGGAAAAAATATTATATTTAAGAAAGATAGGATCATAAATATAGGTTAATAATATCAGAAATATTTTTATTTTTTTATTTCTTTTATTTCTTTTATATTTTTATTGTCTTTACTATTTTTGTTATTTTAAACATTTCGTCAAATAACTCAGTCCAAAATCTCATTAAATATAGTAATTTTGAAATGCAATAAACCTAAATAATATAATAATAAAAAGTAAGTAAATAACGAGTTGAGCAAAAAACAAAAAGATATACTATAAATAAACACAAGCTCTGGACTCATATATGACTAGCAAGAATAAAAGTACAGCAAATCTCCACGTTTTGAGCAAACAATAAGGATTTGGCAATAAGAAAAACACTTTAGAAAGCTCCAACAGTGTCGAGTTAAGAAAGACTCGAGTCGAAAACAGAATTCAATAGTTACTCGAAAATAAATTAGACAAAAAAAACTCCGAAGCCGTCACGAGTAGTAGGACGCTCTCTTTTGAAAATTCGAAATTCATTATGGTGGAAGGGGCCAAGGTCAAGAAGATTAACATAATGGCGTAGCGGCAGCTACGATAACAAAATAGCAGAATCATTGATGGATAAACAGACCGTTATCCCCCCATTCATTGCGGGGAAGTCGATTGTTCTATATTTTGATAAAAACCTAATTATTATTATTTTCGAAGGTAAAAGGGGAACATATGAGAAAAGGGGAAATATCACTATTGGATATTGGGAACAGATGATTTCATCGAGTTAGCAAGAAATAATATGGAATAGACTTATGAAATAAAATAATATCAGCTATTTTTTTAGATACCTATTTCCCATTCCTAATAATTATGTGTTTTCAACCAAAATAATAAAAATTATCCCATACTTTATTTAAAACATTTTACTTGTGTTTATGTCTATATATATACACACTCCAAAACAAAATATGCCCATCTAAACCAATCTAAATTTGCTGATAATTCTAATTAATGTCTAGATATAATAAATTCAGAAACTAAAAAAAAAAAAAAAAAAAAAAAAAAGCGAAGAAAATATAAAATAATAATACTCAATTATACTTATCTATATATTAGAAAAATAAAGAAGGAAACACAAGAAATTCGTATGAGAAGTAAAAACAGGATTAACAAACATCACATTTCTCTAATAACAACCCTCGAAAATGAATAAAAAGACATACACCATATTAATTTTTGCCAATCCTCCAGAAACTCAATAAAAAATCACAGATGGGATGCTCTTAATCAAATGTCAGATTGTGTGAGAGGCCGTTCTCTAGACAATCTCAAAGACCCTCGTAACCCTGTTGGGGCTTTACAAAAAGATTAATGCATCCCCGGGAATGAGGTAGAAAACTTATAACAACAAGCTTGGGTCGAAGTAATAAAATTGGAGTCCTAAAAAAGTCAGTTGGCCAACAATTTGGACACACTTCGAGAAGGCGCGCTGCTAGCGATTATGTAGAAAGAAGCACTTATCGAAAACTTAGAATAGAAAATCCGACTCGCCGAACTGGGTAAAGTCTTTGACGTCGACGAGATTCTTCAAGAGAACTATAAATCCAGCATCGATTTGCTATAAGCCAATAGATAATTACAAACCAAAACTAATTAGATAATTGAGCTTGGAAAATAGCATTCGAAAGTCTTAGCCAACAAGGACATGATCATCTGTGCAATGGGGGAGGAGCTGGAATCAACTAAAAGGAGATTGGGGTAACTGGAAGAAAGTTTAGCCATTTTGACTGAAAGGCTATCCGAGACTGAACTAAATAATGTTACATTATCGTAGTCAATCAACAAGTCCAGACTATTGTCCTCGACTCTACAGGAAGACAAAATTTATCAAGCATATGACACACCACCATCATATTGCTAGCCTGATAAGGCACACCTCAAGACACAATAATCTACCAATTAAACGTGTATTGATTGTAGTTGCAAGGAAGAAATCAATAAACTGAGAAAGACTATCGAAAAACAGCAGACCAACTATCGAAAGGAACTCGAAATACTCCGTAATTTTTATGAGTAAAAGATATAACTCATCAAAATGACAACACCATCAAACGATGATGCCAACCCCTATGCCACCTCTATTGGCAAACAGAGTATGGAGTGTTGTCCAGACAGTATTATTAGCAACTAGTCTGACAACAAAAAATAAAGTTACAAGATGTTAAGGCATGAAATTGAGGATCAGCAAGGCGAGTCGACACTGCTGGGTATAAACAATAATGAGCAGTCCGACAATAAATCGTAATTTAGCACGAAGTATTTTCGGTACCAACCCAAACTAATTCTTAAAAAGCACATGGAGTCCTCCTTTTTTGAATTTCATAAAAATAATACAGGCTCAATGGAAGAATAAAAAGAGTAGAGCGAAGATGATCAGTTTTCTGGTAGTCATGTCAATACTGTAAAATACAAATCAATCGGAACTTTAACTTAATATTGCTTACATTCCCTGAATACCAATTCTGGTCCTTCACCACACGGGGAGAAGATGTCGATTTTGAAGTCTTTAGAACAGCATTATTTAAAAATAGGACTGGGTGGGACCGTTATTGTCTTGAGCATATTCTATAAATTTTTACGATGATCTTGTTATTTATTAATATGCTTGAAAGAAACGGATAATTTTTTTGTAACAATATACTATATCGACTCTTTTGGTGTTTCTATTTTTTTTTTAAGTAATTTCTATAGAGATTTAAAAACTATGTTTTGTTTTGTTTTACTTTTTGATATGGTTGGCATAAGTTTTGATTGACTTTCGAAGTAATAGAACTAGATCAATAGTTTTTTTTCGAATTAGAAATAAGTTTCACAATTCTTACTTATCTAAAACCTCTGACCAATAGTAATTTAACATGTGTAATAAATAAAATTACTAAAATACTAATTTTTAATAAGAAATAACTAACTGTCTGAATCTTAGATCTGTGAACAAAATTGTAGTTTACAAAAATAAAAAAACTATACGTATACATATTTGTTATTTTTTAAATTGAAGAAAACTTGATTATTTTTAAAAAATGAAAGCATTCATCTTAGTTGGAGGTTATGGAACGAGACTCCGCCCCTTAACCTTCGCATGTCCTAAGTCATGCATCCCCTTTGCCAACATGCCAATGATCTAGCACCAGATTAAGGTACTTCACCAATTTCTTAACATAACATACTAACATTTTTGATTTTACAAAACTCCTAGGCATTACATGAGATAGGAGTCGTGGAAATCATATTCAACTTCAACTTTCAGGTCAGCGAGAATCTGGCTGGCCTCAAAGAACTCCAATAAAAATATGGCATCAAAATGACATACTCGAAGGAGGAAGTAGCCACCGGAACTGCAGGACCTCTCAAATACGCTGAAGACATTATAAAAAATGATGACAACACAGGAATGATCTTCGTATTCAACAGTGATATCATATGTAACTATCCTCTCAAATAACTGATGGATTTCCACAAAAAACATGGGAAAAAAGCCTCGATTGTCCTAGCAACCGTCTCTTAACCTAGTCGTTATGGAGTCATCATCTCAAATGAACGTAACGAAGTAGAGCGATTCGTGGAGAAGCCAAAGGAGTTCATCAGCGATAAAATCAACGCAGGAATCTACCTTCTTAACACCTCTGTTATCGATATGATATAAAAAAGGTTCACAATGCTCGAGAAGGAGATATTCCCCGTATTGGCTGAACAGGGAGAACTTTACGGAATGCCATTGTAGTCTAATTTTTGGCATGATATCGGCCAACCCAAAGATTATCTTCACGGACAACACGAATACCTTGAATTTTATAAATCAACGCATCCAGGAAAGGAATTTAAGGGTGCCGTACTAATCGATCCTTCGAGCAAAGTCGAAGAAGGAGCCTTGATCGGCCCTAACGTCGTGATCGGGGCTGGGTGTACCATCGGGAAGGGTGCTCGTATCGCCAATAGTACCATCTTCAATAATACAGTGATTGGCCCTTATTCGCACATCAGTGACAGCATTATTAGTTGGAAGTGTAAGATTGGAAGCTGGGTGAGAATCGAGGGATTGACAGTGATGGCGGAATATGTAACTGTCAAAGACGATGTGCGTATATCAAAGGCGATGATAATGTCTCAAAAGGAAATTTCATCAAACGTGGAATCTGGAACTATTTTGATGTGAAATATCATCTGGATTTTATTGTATTAAGTAAGCTATCGCATTTAATGAATGATAGGATTGCTAATTTATTTATTTTTTAGATGGTAGGTAGGTATATTAATTTTATGAAGTATGTCAATAGAAATATAATAAAAACCAATAAAGGTGAAAAGCAAATTTGACAGACATATATTTCTTGGACAAATCAGAGTAGTTCTTTTTTTTTGGTTATCTATGAACAATATTTAAAATACGTGGTATTATTTTTTGTTATTTTTAATTTAGTGTAATTTTATTATTCTACATTAAATGCTAAGTATACATAATAATTATTATTAGTGCAAAATTATAATAATAATAATAATAATCTGTGCATAGAAATTTAAGAAAAAGCCAACAATTTAAACACCAAATCAATGACATCTCCCGATAAAAAATAAGTCGAAATGCGAGAATAGATAGCAGTCTATATGCGCAAGAAAGACCACTACGATATTCTAGGAGTTCCCAAAACTGCCGAAGACTCGCAAATTAAAAATGCATACAGAAAACTCGCACTCAGGTTCCATCCCGATAAAAACTCTGTGGAAGGTACAACTCTAGTTTTATAATAATTATCAATATTTATCATTACTTTAATTCGATTCGAATGTGCAGGCGCCAAGTAGGTTTTTAAAAAAGTATCGAATGCGTACACGACTCTCATCGAAAAGTAGAAGAGGGAGTATTACGATCGTTATGGTCACGAGGAGGACGCAGCCCCACGACAGAATCATTTTCAAAGACAACAATACCAACAGGGAGGAGATGGAGAGTATGATGAGTTCGATTTTATCTTCAGACAATTCTTTGGTGGAGGAATGATGTTTAACATGCAACAACCGTAAAGAAACAAAAAACATAATAATAAAAAACCAACATTATTTAAAAAATATATTTTAATAATCAAATAAAAATTAGTCAGCAGAGAAGGCAACAGTATCATCAACGTCAACAGCCCGAAAATAACCAAGGCGCCATTAGAGGATTCAGCATGATGCACGTCTTCTTGATAATGTCTCTTCTTTTCATGGTCCTTCCACGGTTATTCGAGACGAAACCGTACTTCTCCCTGAACCAAACAATGGAATACCAAACTCTTCGCTACAGCACCAAATTAAGAACCCCGTATTTCGTGAGAGCGGAGTATTTTGATCACATTAAGAACAACCAAAATAATCTACATAGCATCTAGAAACAGGTGGATACTTAATTCGTGACCTATCTGAACCAGCAATGCAGTCGGGCTCTCCAGATGAAGAAGAGATATACCGAGATGGCGTATAGTTATCGAGACGAATATCGCAAGCACTATCTAAACTAAGCGCAGAAGATCGATACGAGTTACTGCGAGAAACTGAATGCATTGCGTTCCAACTATGGGAACTATCTCTAACAACTCATGTACTATTGATTTATCTTTTGAAAACAATATTTGGCAGACAATTATCATTCTTTTTAAAAAAAATTAGTAATATATTTAAGTATTTGGTAATTTTGGTAAATCAATATTTTTGTTTCCAGAAATACTATTTTACCTCCATTTTATAAAGCCATAATAATATTTTTTGGTGAATAATAGATTAAACACCAAATTATTAAAAATGTATAAAGAAGGTGTTCGGATGAGATTTTTGTATAAAAAATCGAAATGACTTTGATGCTTTAATATATTGGGTTCTAATAATAATAAAAAATATCATTACAATAGTGACTATAAATTCTGAAATCACAAAATATATTTTTCCTTAAAAAACATATAAATGAATTATATCTTTTGGATTTAACTCAAATAGATTTAGCAAATCCTGAAAAAACTTTATAAATATCTATTGTAACAATAATAATATTAATTTCGCAAAATATACCCAATAAATAACAATACATAAACGATGGATAAGACTAAGATCCAACAAGCTATTGCGTTGCTCCAGGCCGTAGTTGGAGGCACCTCGGCCGGGTCATCTGAACCCGAACATCCTCCCATGCCAGTCTTTGATGAGAAACTTCATTCGTTCTCAACCCTATCGGACAAGCTTGAACCCGAAATACAATAACTCGTACAATCAAAAAACATTATCAACATAAAAAACCCCCATTTCTTAACAACAATGTTTTTTCTAGACTAAATCTACGGTGAAAATCTTTACCACTATGAAAGGTATCATCGCGTATAGCACAGTCTGCAAAAAGCCTGACGAAGCCACAAATGTTCAACTCCAAGGACTGATCAAGACGGCAGCCAACCCGATCGTTGAAGTCGAGAAAAAGGATGCCTGGAAATACCATGCCAAGGCAATCAAATAATGCATCAACGCTGCATTCTGGGTTTTTACCGTAAAATCAAATGATTTATTAAAAACTCTTTCCCAATACAAATATCCTAATATGTTATTTTTTATTTTTTGTTCTGCATAGAATGCCCCTGAGGTCGTCATAAAGAATGCAATCGATAGTGCTGATTTCAATGCTAATAAATTTAAGGTGGCGAAGAAATTGGAACATAATGAATGGTATAATACTCTGGTTCAGGCCCTCAAGGCGCTCATTGACTATACCCACGAGAATTTCAAGCAAGGACTTGACTTTAATTTCAACGGGACTGGCCAATGGTCATCGCTCCTGTCTGGCGGATCAGCTAAAGGCCCAGCCCCAGCCTCGACCACGGCTCCCGCTCCTCCAAGTGCCGCCAAGAAGGATGAGCCTCCTGCTAAAAAAGCTCCAGTTCGGGAGAATAAAGGAGGGAACTGGTTTGTACAAAACTTCGAAAATCAACATATTGTTTTCACTGAGGAAGAGACAGAGATGAGAAACACATTCTTCCTCGAAAATTTGAAGAACTGCTCGATAGAAATCAAGAGCAAGTTCAAGAACGCAATGATCAGCAAGGCGGATAAGGTGACTCTGGTTGTGAAGAATGTGGTTTCGGGAGTCGAGATTATGAACTCTAAGCGAGTCGAGCTGAGGATCCTTGAATCATGTCCTGGTGTGTCGGTGGATTCTTCTGACTCCACTTATGTTGTCCTTCCTACTGGAAATAAAAACACAGATATCGTGTCATCTAAGGCCACCCAATTGAACATTACTTATGCTATAAATACTGAGGATGTTGCTGTAAAAAAATATAAAAAAATATTTAATTGTTTTTTCTATCGATAACTTTATTTTATGATTTTTTGCTGATTTAGAAAGATTTTTGTGTACCTGAGCAAGTAGTCACCCGTTGGAACGAAAACAGCCATAAATTCGAGACCAAGATTTATGACAAATTCATATGATATTTATTTGTTAGGTTCTTCGTTTTGCTAACGAAAATGTTAGAATTTACAAAAAAAACAAGTCAAAAAAACCAATGCTTATGTATATGATTCAATATAAACATTATAGAACTGCATAATGCATAATACAATTAATAACAAACCAAGAAAGTGCCACCTCAATTACATCATTAGTCCAGGGAAACTGCTTTGGATAGTTGTTCTTCTCCCAAGTTATACGTGATCTTGCTTACTCTGAGAATCGTTAGCTTTGCTCTGACTCCATAACTTCGTTTGTACTGTTTTCTTCTCTTCTTTTTCAGCACTATCAACTTGTCGGCCAATGGTTTCTCTTCTACCACTGCCTCCACACTTGCGTTCAGGAGGTAAGGCCGGCCAAGGCACGTGAAGTCTTTGGTGGCGTAAAGCAGTACTTTATTAAAAACGACTTTGTCATTCAGATCGAGAGCGGGTCGATTGTCCAAAGTGATTCGACAGTCCTCCATTATTCTACATTGGTAGCCGTCGATATCTACGATGCAAAAATAGGCATCTTTGGCGACAGGATATTATATTCCGACCGCCGGGTTATGCACAACAATTTTCTCGGCTTGTACTGCAGTTTTCTGACAATTGTTAAAAGGAATCATTTAAATGTAAGTGCATTTGTATTAATGGATAGTGATTTTTTACCTGTTTGGTTGCTTTGATAATTTTAATTCTCTAATTTCTGAGTCTTTTCTTCTCGAGGGGAAGTTTCCACTGTTCGACGAGTCGGAGATAGGGTTTATGAACAGTCCTTCTGCGATCGTAGTCAGTGATTTAAAGTTAATCTCTTTCTAACTGGGTGAGTTCTGATTCTGGTTTTGTATTCACCTTGGCTCTGATGATTGAGTTGACCACATTGATTCCAAAACCTGATTTTTTAAATTTAATATAACAAGGAATAAGGAATGTTAGTAAGGGTTGATAAATTGTAGTATTTTGAGTTGTTGTTGTTTTGCTATTTGGTTAGTTACAAGGCGTGAAAGTTTTAAAGGCGTTGTCAAATGTGGGTTTGAGGATGCTGCGTAGCAATATCATTATTATTTTGTTGTTAAATATATAGCTATTTTTATTATAATAAAAATATATAACACGACCACACTCGAAGATATGGGAAAGCAACCTGATATCTATTTATTGTATATCGATGTTTATATATTATTATGAATATGTAGATTATAAAAATCCAGCATTGCTAAACATTAATTTGTCTACAGGTTGAGACATATAAAAAAATATGTATTATTATTTGAAAATATGTAAACCTTTCTCAGATATTTGGGCAAATTCGTTCAAAAACTTAGTGCAGATCAAAAAACACAAACAACATTATGAGATAGGAAGATAAAAATATTTATTATTTAGTTATCAGACTAAAAAGCGAATAAAATAATACATAAAAATAAATTGACAAATATCGTTTAACTCCATCTTAAACTTTAGTTTTAACAGTAATAATTTTTTAAAAAATACACACTTTTTTTTGAAAAACTATAATCATGAATATAAAAACTAAGCCATTCGTCCTAGATTTCGACTCCTACGAACGCGCCAAGACAACCATTACCGCAATTGACTAAATCAGAACGCCAGTGTTCACGTCCATTAGTAATAAAGATAAATAATTTCATCTTACACATGCATTGGATTCTGCCTTCAAAGCCCTAAACACCAATGTACACTCCCCCAAATCAAACTCCATGAGATCCAACAGCAACAAACGCATAAAATAATTGTTCTAGTCTTCGCAAAAAATATCTAGCAGTCGAGTGGAGGGGTTGAGCCCCCACGTACTCGAAAAGCAATAAATCCAGCAACAGAGAGTCAAACTGGCCCAGGAACATGCCTCGCTCAATATCCAAAAGATGCATCTCCTGAGATACAAGCAACGGCTTGAAGAACTAATCGAAGATTTCGAGGTAGAACAGGAAAAGCAGGCAATGATGTCGGAAAGGGGCCATAGTCACATCGGCTACATTTCTATGCAATTGCAAATGTATAAATTGTTCATCAACTTAGTCAAGGTTAATTCCCAACCAACCATCAATACTGTATTGAGAGAAGGGTTTAATAACATACTTGAATTCAGTTTGAAAGGAGAATGGTTTTATGACCTGCATTACCTCCACAAGAAACATGCGCGAACAAACATCGAAGCTGGCTTTAATGCAATCAAATAATGTGCTAACCAAGTATTAATGAGAAAAACCAAC
The DNA here is from genome assembly GCA_022606495.2 of Halesus radiatus. NCBI lineage: Eukaryota > Metazoa > Arthropoda > Insecta > Trichoptera > Limnephilidae > Halesus > Halesus radiatus. The sequence goes on along the minus strand of JAHDVE020003636.1, from coordinate 2,252 downwards.
CATACGAAGAGCAAGAGGAGTATCATCATTAGATGCAGTCACAGACCTAGTGTTAACAATATCCTTGGCAGAACGTCGAGCAAAGAATAGTTACTGTCGAATCGTCGATTTCGTAGCGAGAGAAAGCACTTACTTCTTGATGACTTCCATTCACAATTCGATAGTCAACGCATTAATAACCATGATCTGCTGCAGTTCCAAAGCGAAACAAAGATTTACCAAAGAATCTAAACGATGGATCCGCAACTCTTTGGATCCAATTTGCTAAGCGAGAAACAACAAAGCAACTTGTGCCAGGAAGGTCGAAGAGATAATAATAATGGGATCTAAAAGAAAAGGATAATTTGTATCAGTAGAACCAAAGATTCTTATCGAAATCTAAAACTCAATAGTTCAGCCCAAGCCAAGGCGATGAACTCGAGGAACAGTTTGGAAGACGTGGGGCTGAAGATAAATTATGCTCATAAAAAATAGAACAAATAGAATGCGAAACCTCCCATCGGTAGTTTACTAAGCTTCGATTGACTAGAGAATTATAAATATAAATATAATATATGTATTTTAAAAAAGAATACATACTAATAGATAACTGTTCATATCATCAATTAATAGTATTAAATATCAAAGGAATGTTAATTAAATATTTTTAAAACCGTATTGTGAAGGTAAATAATTATCTAATAAACAGATAATTATTTATTTTTAACGATATGATAATATGACCCTCAACCAAAAAATCAGGTCAAATTTAATTTGTTGTAAATTGATTCTCTTAATTTCTGACTCGTAAACACTATCTTTTTTTATTCATTTCTGATTTATAACAATTGTACCCATTAAAATCCAGAAATAACATATTAGAGATATTATGGCAGAGGGTAATCTTTCGTCAAGATCACCAATAGTAATAGCCAACGAATTATTGACTCCTCTTGATATCTAACGTAATCCGACTAAAAACAATAAATAAACATATAAAAATAACATATTATATATATATATCATATTGATGCATTTAATATCGGTGAAGAGTGTATTCAGCATCGGTAGACAGGTATCATCGGGAAGCCACTCTTGAACTCCAAGCTGTGCCAGTGTTGCGGAATCAAATACGAAAAATAAGCCTTAAGCCCACGTTTCGGCCTTGAACAAATCTACTACCTAGGTTCAGGACTTCCTCTCTACTTTTCCTTCATAAAATCCAGCATTTTCATTGCGCTAATGACCTCCCTCGCCTACTCGATAGCTACTATTATCCTCAACTTCTCCAGCAATAGCTGCCAGCAATTCACATACATCAAATGTTCCGACTCAGTCTTCTTGCGGCTCTCGGTGGCCAACAAATTGGGAGGAGATGCTTCGATCCTCAAGCTGCAGTCCTTCATGATCAACGGCACCATTGTCTTAATGTTCTTCCTGTTCCAGATCGCCCGTAAGATAATGAGAGATATTCAGACGGACGCGGATCTGAAGCTGGGACCCAGTGACTACGCTGTTATGTTAAGACTCCCTTTTGCGTCTTATGACGAAGAAGGTATCCGAGTTTGTATTAACAATTGGTTTCAATAAGAAGTCAGAAGTGGTCGAACTAAAAATTTGAATATTCTCTTTAAGTGTAAAAATGAATTCCCTGTGGAGAAGGTAGTAATTTCTTATCACCTCGATACCTTTGAGGAAGTCGGAAAATAACGCGAAAAAATCGAATAGTAAATAAAAGCCAATAAGCAATAAGCCAAGAAAGGATTTAATCTCGTCAAATCGCTAGAAAGGATATAGTAGATTAAGGAAGCTATCAAGAATAAGGCCTTTTTAAAAAACTTGAAGTGCATCGTCATATTTAAATATCCGGAACAACGCCGCTATATACTCAGTAGGCATTAAAAAACGATCGGACGAATACTTTTTCCATGTTTCAACAATCAGTTATTAATAGATAAAAAACCAGTAAAGATCAGCCGTGCTGCTCTGCCTTCCGAAATCATCTGGAAAAATCATCAAGTACCATACAAGACTAAATTCAGATGGCGGCTGAGCACCAAAATATTATGCCTTCTAGTTATTGTTGCAGGAGAGGCCTGCATCTTCGGCTTTCTCTACGCCTGGTTTAGATACGTGAGAAACATGGGTTTGGACTTCTAAAGCTACGTTTCTCCGTTAATATCATTGGCGATTAGCGTCATGAACACCATAATTTACAAAACTCTTACCTTCGTATCTCGATTTTAATTTCGCCCAACTACCCTGGAAGAAAT
>JAHDVE020003635.1:0-162881 GCA_022606495.2 Halesus radiatus | reverse complement strand
TATGTGTTTTCCTACTGAGTCCCAATAGGAAAAAAATACCATTACCTTAATCCCCTAAAGTGGAAATCGTATTTATACTTTATAAACAGATATGTAATTTTAAGCAACTTTTTAAAGGCATAGAAAACTGTGGAACGAAAATAATAATACAAAATATTATGGTCAAAGCTTAGTTGCTTATTAAGTTACCGATATCATATAATTATTAAGTTCATTGGAAAATTTTAAAAAAGATTAAAAAATTACTCGTATTTTTTAAGTCTTATGCTGCTGTCAGATAAATCCGGAGAAGGGTTGCTGATTTTGGAAAATGAATCGATGCTACTGTCATCTCCAGCTGATTCGGCGATTTCATCAACCTGTCAAAATATAAAGTTTATAATAACATTAATTAGAAATAAAAAAAAAACGATTATTAAGAGAAAAGAGCATACCATGTTGAAGACTACAGAATTTTTAATATCGCATAACGATCTATCTGAATAAACTTTACAAGATATTATTATTGAATATTGAACACAATAAAATAATCTAAAACCGCAGAGAAAATAGTAATCCGTCTGATAACCATGGACAGGATGCTTCGATAGTCTATGGTCCATAGATGAAGGGATGGTCATTTTAGTGATGTTGCATTAGTTTTTTTTTAGAAATAACATCTTCTCGGTGGATGGTCAACTCGCGTACCTATAAATATTAAGGCGATCGCTTGTTTCGCAAACGTCAAAATCATGAAAATGGTGTTTTTTTGCTTTGAAAGTTTGATTACCTATAATTATTCTAGGTTCTTCAGTAAATTACTGTGAATGGAACACATCCTTGCCCCAAATTTAACTGAACATTTTTTTAATATTTGTTTCTTTATAAGCCTAGAAAAAAATTAAGAGTGAGGGCTGTAAAAATGGTTTGATATCCAGGATCTCCCACTTAACAACAATTTATCTAGTTTTGTTTTATTGCGTCATGTAGAAAAAATTATTACCCATTAGATGACCGTGAAACATTTTGAATTTTAGCCCTAAATATAACAGCATAACATAAAATACGTGTTTTTAATAAAATATTTCTTACGTAATATCGAACAGGTACCCGGAGGTTCATACCATTTTCAACTCTATAGTTACTGAACGTTAGGACGTATTTCAATGTTCCACTTCTATACCGAGTTAGTTCACGCCCAACTTCGGTGGCGTATAGACGTCTTTATAGTTCGCGTCGCTTCGTTCCGTGCTACTTTTTTAAGATCAATATAGTTTACGCGCAATCGATTTTGAGATTCCCGAGTGATATAGTATAATGGGCAACAAAGGAAATAAAAAAGTGGGTCCACTCAGCGGACTAAGGAAGAGAAAAATCAACGCTGGAATGTTTGGGTAAGTTCCAATCATCTTTATTTATTATTTACGCCCAAATTGGGATGTACACATAATTACCGTTGATAGAAATAGTTCATTTAAATATTCTCAGAAAATTTGAATAAATTTTTATTTCATCAATGTATTTTTTTTACAGGAAACTATATCAACCCGTAAAAAACAACTCGTAAAGAAGTCGCTGATAGTTCCCGGAGAACTTTTAACTGTCAATGAAAATGTACAGGTAAGCTGGAACATATTACCTATCCGCTTTTAAAATTGTATTATATTATAATACTCATTTCAATATTGAAACAACCATGAAGTATCTTTGTCAATACGTTTTGAATAACGCAATTTCCCAAAACATCGTCTTTGTTATTTGACGGCGGGTATTAATTTTAGTTTAAAATCATTCCACTTCGCGCGCATTCCAAACCGCCGCACAGTGGTCACGATAAAAAAATTATGAAATCGTCAATTATTTGGTTATCTTGAATTATTTTATTTTTTCATAAAAATTGAATGTAAATTACTTTTTATGGATTAAGCGTTTATTTTTTGATGAACGTACATTTATAATAATACATTTTTAACAAAAACAACACGTAACAACAAATAAGTGCAAAAGTAATGAAACATGTTTTAATTGCAGATCGAATGTAACAAAGAAAATAATGCACCGCCACAAAATTTCAATCAAAAACGAATATCTTCATTAGATGAGACAGAAGACACGGATTTTAAAAACCATTCTCTTGTGGTGAGTTATTATTTATTTAGATCTTAAAATTAAATAAACTTACCTGTACTTAAAAAAAAATTATTAATATGTAGGTAATATTAGCATATTAAAAAAATATTTGTTTATGTAAAATTTATTACGTGCATAACTTGTTTAATAAAATGTTACTTTACGAAACGTGTACAAAATTAATTAAATGTGTTTTAATTGCAGATCGAATGTGACAAAGAGAACATGACACCGCTACAATTTGTTTATCAAAAATCTTCTTTTCAGGAGATAGTAGAAAGTTCCTAATGGCCTAATTAGGTAAACACTGGATAAATAACTAAAATCAATGTAAAAATATGTATATAAATAAATAAAATCTTAATAAATACTTTTAAAAAGAGTGAAGTAACCAATAAAAAGAAGGCAAAATAAGTAACTTGTAAATGTCTATCTATTTATTATGTAGTTGTGTTCCCATAGTTTCTTCTTTGTAATAAAACTCATAAATTGTTAGTAAACAGGCGCACGGTGGGAATGGACATACTATCAGAACTGGAAGTTGAAGGGGATTTGTTTTGAAGCCTATTACGGGATAATTCTACATTTTTATCTACATCATATTCCAATACTGTTATATTGAACGTAAACGTTAAAAAAATGTATAACAATAATAAACTAGATAATATTGTCGTTCTTTACTGGAGTTTTTCTATGTATTTAAATAATATTAAAACAAAATAAATTAATAAAACAAAAATATATTATTTCGTTATTTTATGTTTCACGACTTTACCAAGCGTATCCACTGTGTTATTTTCGTTATAAGAGGCGGGTACGTCTTTTCGGCGAGCTTTCTTCTAATTGGTTAAACGATACGGGCGATCTAGTCCAAATACGCCCCATTATGAATTTTGTGGTGACCGGTGGATGGCCTTAAGTAATTTGTATTCAATAGCAACTCCCACACTTACGTTTCCGCCTGCGTTTCTCGATTGTCGCTCCAAAGCGCCTGACGATCTGCCCGCCGATACGTTAGATCGGCCTGCCGGCCGGAATGTTGCTTTACTTTGGGTAAAAAAAGTCATCATACTTAGGCGGGCGTGCCGATACGTTGGTCTACTGATCTCCGAGCAGAAGTGTAAAGGTAAAGGGATTTCTCAGAGATCGGAGCGAAATGTGGCCTGATGCGTGATAAGTCGTATGCCCCGACTACATGATCGCCCAACCTCAAAAATCGAACGTTTGGGCGATTGTGTGGAGGGATAGTTCGTATGCGTTGGGCCAACGTTGGCTGAGTTCCGCAAATTCGCCCGAGATCGTCCCGGTGGCAAATTAGTTGGCCCAACCTTCAAAATAGTTGACTGAACTCATACAAACCGCCCTCTACACATTGGATGTTCAGTATGAGTTCGGCAGGCGATCCCGGTGGAGAATAAAAAACGATTGAACTATGCCTATAATGATGAAAAAAGATTCAAATATGCAATTTACCCTCAAATAAATGCTCAAATATGCATTATGCATATTATTCCAATAATAATATTAATTGAATTATTTGTATAGCGCCATTTTTCATGAAAAATCACCTCAACAACGAAATGCATGCAATTGGGGCTAGTTATTATATTTTTGTGCGCTGCAATTTGACTCAAGCTGTGCGTAAAAATAAAATACGGACCTAAAATAAGCCCAATAGCTATCGACAAGCGGTAGGACTATCGAATTGAAATTCGTCATATTTTTCTAACATTTTGAAAGACAAAAACATGTGAGAAGATATTTTTTATTGTGAAGTTCAAGAAACAAAGGATGAGTGATTTGATAATTAATACATTATAGGTACTTATTATTTATTTTCTGTATTATAAGTACCTAATGAGAAATGAATTGTGTCAATAATATTATAAATTTCGGTAGACTTTCTATAAATATCTTTCTATAATATTGATCGCGTAAGGTCGAGTGCTATCTCTAACCCTGCATCTTAAGCTGGATACATACAACATAATATAATATCATAATATATATGTGGGGGGGGGGGTACGCTCGCCATACAATTGTCACAGATATATGATAGTAAGTACCTGTGTGGGACGACTGTATGGGATTGCATGGTGAGCGATATAGAGAGATATGCCACGCCCACATATTATATTAACTGTGTGTACCAGGCATTACGTAGACGAAGTTGCGCTAACGCGATTACTATTGCGACAGCGATTTAAAGCAAAGCGATGCGTTAATAAACGATTATTATGGCGTTTGTCTCTTTTGTTCCACAGGATAGGCCGTTCTTGTACAGCACAGATAAAATGTTCTACTTCAGCCATGTTGAAAAATAGCAAATACATAAATAAAAATTTCACTATGCGTGAAAATATCAAATCAACTGATCAGGACGCTGAAGTCCCGCCCTACACCTTGCCATTCGTCGCTTTTGACGTTGTCTTTTTCTTTTTTATTTGTTGTTCCATTCTGTTACGTGTAAGCATATCTCTGTCTCCCTGTTCCACTGTTCCGTTTTATATTTTGTCCCCATCCTTTTGCATATCTCAACTATATATATGCTAACTATACGTATTTTTGTTTAGTTTTAAATTTTACCCCGATGAAGCTTGAGATAAGCGAAATCGGCTGGTGTTGATTAAATAAATTAGTTAACATTTATCTTTGCTCGGAAGGTTTTTTCAATTTGGATGAGTGTTTTAGATTAATAATTATTGTTTATAAAAATAATAATTGTTACCCTTTGCGCTATGCACAAAATCTTGTCTTAAGTTTTTAAGAACTTTAGTTTATCAATTAATAAATAAATTAGTGTTTGAAAATAAAGCGTTTGTTTTATTTAACAAAGTGAGTACCTTGGTGGTGCCATAGTAAAGAAAAATATTCGTTTCACTTTACTAAATGTCTGAATTTTATTGCTAAGCTATACGTATAACATTTTTTGGTCGTTTTAGCGAATTTATTTTCCAAAAGAATTTAATTATGTCTATTGAACCTTTTACCCGCAGAGTTGAAGATAATAAAGCTGTTGGCGGATTATACTACTTTATTCTTGTTCTCCGTTCCTCAGCATTTTTTATCGGTTTGTCGATAGCAAGAAAAATATTTAAACAAAGAACAAACAAAAAAAAACTCTCGCCTTGCATGAGATTAGTCTCAAAGGCGATTTCTAAAACTTCTTGCCCCATTTTTAACCATAGGAACGCTGCCAAATTTTTGAAGTTAAATAATACAGAAGCTGGCAGATAAGATCCTGTTTATATTGTTATTTGTCTCAAACATTATTCCACTGCACAAAAAGTGATATTGGTCGATAGGATGGCCCAGCGATGGTTGCAACTCATCTACACGATGGCGACGTTCAGTTCTACTTTCGTCGTACTTCAAGTTGTACGCACCGCTGTGGCAATATATTTTGAAAAGAGATGCACGGTTTTAATAGTACATTAGGTACATAAAATTAAATTTATTTTTTCAGAGTATCGAATGTTTTCCTACAATTTGTTGTTATTTTTTTCCCTCTTCCAACAAAACCAGTCCGACAAAAATGTTTAAATTTTATGCCAATAAACGCCCGGGTTGCCGGCAATGAAATGATAATGAATGATGATTAGGGGAGCCACAATTAACATTTTACTTAGTATTTATTTTCTGTATGGAATAATTTGATGAATTTCATAGTTTAATCACTTCTCCAAACTACTGCAATTACCTTAAAAACAGTAGTATTTACTGTTTGCGTAGTTTCGAAACAGACTAGAATGTTAACTCCCGATCAAGTCCAAACGGACACCGAGCAGTGAGGGGCGATGTGTAGAGGCATAGAGAGGTCGTGTTTGTCCCGTCTTATTGGGAATAATACTTCTTTTTTCTCTGTAGTTCACAGTATTGAGCAAATAAAAATTATTTAGAAACAGATTGTTCATGTGAATTGATCTTTTTCACTGATAATTATTACTATAAAATAGTAAAATATCAACAATTTATTATTACAAGTTATTAAAATTTAAAATTTAATAAATTCTAGCAACACCAAAAATGTTGTTTTTTCGCTTGTTGGCAAACACATTTGTCCAAAAAAAAAATTTAATTGAAGTTTTCGGCCTGCGTCTATTGGCATCCATTTTCTATTTGTATCCAAAATTATGTGATGCTTGATACGGTAATTTTGTGCTATTTTTGATTGAAATTGGTTATTATTTCCTCCATCATACACAAGACTCTGTATTTTACGTATTTTTGTAGTAGGTACGTATGCATGCAACTAACGGTATATCTCACGAAGATGCTTTTTCACCTCTTATAACTGTCATTGACATTGATTTGCTAATATTTACTGTATTCGCATTCTTTTGTATTCAAATTAGTTTCGTCGGCATTTCTGCTAATTTGGTTGCGTTTTGTGATCTAAATTACGCAATTTTATTTTGATTTACGCGGAGGTCATATAAACCGCACATTTAGGACACAGTCGTTGATGTGTTTACCTTTTAACTTTTATTTTATATGCGGCCCTCATTATTATTCTCGTTTTTATAAGTTTTTTAAGAAACATTTTTCATTTCCAGTGATGTAATTGATAAATATGGACACTGATAACAATGACCAAAATTTGCTCAATGTCGACGCCAACACAAGCTCTGCAGACATGAGCGTTTTGGATGTCTCTACCAACCAAGATGATACTCTTAACTACCAGACTGCGGATGAGGAGAATAGCTCCAAGTACTTCTCCATGATCGAAGGAGACTCCACACTGGAGGGCTCGTGCAGTGTGGACGTTACTCTGGATAGCAAGTCTGATTTGAACTCTCCTTCGATCGTCGAGAGCGATAGCAAGCCTTCCCAGGTGCTGAACAGTCTGGCCAACCTGACCATCGAATCGGTGAATAAGCTCCATATACATGAGAGGATCGATGCAGCAAACATTCTATCTGGCGGAGTGGACATCTTCGATGACAATGAAAACTCTTTGGACGAGCACGAACTTGTGATAGATGATGACGCCCATCCTTCAGAGAAATCAAATGATTATATGGAGAACAGCGCAGAAGTTTCCAGAGACATGCGTTACAAGGGAGCTAATCTGGAAACAGCGGAAGAAGAAAAGGAAACTGAGACCAATTTTAACAAACATTTTGAATTATTTAAGAAGAATGTAGATGAAGAAATCATCAGTGACGAACCTGTGAAATCAGATGCTGTGGTAGTTACTAAAGAAGATTGTGATGAGAAGGTGGAAGTGGAGGCACCGAAGAAGGAGGTTGTGGAGGAGGTACAAGAAGCTGAAGCCAAGACGGACAACTACAGCGCCCTGCTGCAGAGCAACCTGCCCGAGGGCAGCAGTGAAGTCACCCTCGTCATAGACGACAAGAACACGGAGGCCATCGATATTGGGGAAGGAGTGTTCATTTACAAACGAGACGATGGTGAATTAACGGCCATACAGATTACAATGAATGAAGAAGGTATCACCAACTTCAAATGCCTTCACGTTGGGTAAGTTACAAACTTCTTTTATTGTTTTTATTTGAAGGATACATAACATTGTACATGTCACTAAACAGCACAACCATCACTAAACAGCACAACCGTTGTTCCCGCCACTACTTACAAACACTACTTTTATACAGTATTTAATTGCGTCTACCTAACCGTGTTCCTGGGCTCTATTGGTTTAGGAGTTACGATTCCTTTCTTTGATATCTTTTGCTTGCATTAAACATTTCAACCATGAGATGATAGCATTTTATTTACAATTTATTTGGTAAAACGATAATGTACAGTCAGATATTTTCGGTTCCTCTGAATATTTTTAAAAGAATGTGTTACTCAAAATTTCTAAATATTTTGCCTCGTTTTACGATTTTTCCAATATATTTTAATTTTTGATAAATCTTCTTTATTATTTCTTCTTCTTTTCTCCTTCTCTTCTCCTTCTCTTCTCCTTCTCTTCTTCCTCTCTTCTTCCTCTCTTCTTCTTCTCTTCTTCTTCTCTTCTTCTTCTCTTCTTCTTCTCTTCTTCTTCTCTTCTTCTTTTCTTCTTCTCTTCTTCTCTTCTTCTTTTCTTCTCTTCTTCTTCTCTTATTTTTCTCTTCTTCTTCTCTTCTTCTTCTCTTCTTCTCTTCTTCTCTTCTTCTTCTTCTTCTTCTTCTTCTCTTCTTCTTCTCTTCTTCTTCTCTTCTTCTTCTCTTCTTCGTCTCTTCTTCTTCTCTTCTTCTTCTCTTCTTCTTCTCTTCTTCTTCTTCTTCTTCTTCTCTTCTTCTTCTCGTCTTCTTCTCGTCTTCTTCTCGTCTTCTTCTCTTCTTCTTCTCTTCTTCTTCTCTTCTTATCTCTTCTTCTTCTCTTCTTCTCTTCTTCTTCTCTTCTTCTTCTCTTCTTCTTCTCTCCTTCTGTTTGTTTTGAATACAAATCTACAGTTTTGTTCCGAGCTTGATGAAATTTTGAAAAAAAAGATAAAGGTCTCCATGAGATTTCGAAAATCCACCCTCACCCCCCGTTTCCCATCCCTTAAACTAGAATTTTGGTACAACTTTATGAAATTTTACATACTTGACGTTAATAATAAGAGTAAAATTACTGAGTAGAGGCAGAGGGGTAACACATAACCTCAAAACTTTCCTCCAAGCCATTCATAACCCCGGGCAACGCCGGGTACTTCAACTAGTATAATTATAAAACTATAAATTTTCCATAAGGAACTGGTTCCCCAGAGAAATATTACCTATCGGTTCCAGTGAAAGCAAAGGAATCGGGACAGTAACATCGACTGTCTCTAATATAAAATCTTTTGGTAAGTAAATAATGTGTAAAATTTCAGCTGCGATTTCTACATCACTCCTAACCATAATTATTCTCACCCGTCAATCGAATAAAACTGTTCAAAAATTTTGCCTTCAGTGTTTAATATATGACATTATTGTGCCATAAATAAATTAAATAAACAATTCTTTAGGTGTGTAATGTCTAGTGAACTGTGTTTCGTGGAGCATTGTCACCATTTATATTCCCCTATTTGACACATGTGCCCTGAATTTTTAGCCAATTGCGCAATGAAACAGAAAACTGCAATATTAAGAATTCACATGAAATTACAGTCATTATCATTGCACAATTAATATTTGAACATAATGTAGTTCAAAGACCGATTAGTGACTGAGTTGGCATCGCTTCTGGATCCCACTCAGGTGTCGTGAGTTCAATTTCTCTGCTGGCCAAGTCCTCCATCACTACAAGCAATATTTTCAGCATTCTGTGATGGTAGTATGAAATTTTCAAATATTGTCAGGTTATTCGTAGCCTGGGAATATTTGTAATTTGACAACAAATTAAATAAGCTTTACTGACATGTCTTTGTCAGACCCGGCCAACCGTTATCAGTATTTCCCAAATGCAGACACGTTACCAACATCTATAAATATTATAAATGTTTAGATTAGTGTACATTTTTAATGTAATTTTTGCTTGCCTTGCTAGGGATATTCCTATGTTATGTTGTTATTTAGTCAGGTCAAGGTTAGGTTTGAAGAACAGCTTGAAGGAATGCACTTGTGACATCTTTTGACTTCATCATATAATATAAAGTATAACCAGAGTGACAGGCAACATTGATCTTAATTCATTACTCTCTTTATTTTCAGTAAAAATGAAGATGGTAACCTAGAGGTGTATGAGGAGCAAGTCAACCAGGTGCCAGTTACAAACGAGGAGTTGGAGTCAATGAAAGCAAAGGTACGTTATAACTTGGTTAATATGCGATACAACTTAATTTAGCTATATTTCCTTGTTATTGCAGTTACCGCTTAAGTGTTTCTACAATTGCAAGCATATTTTACTCAAAATCAAAATCAGTGAAATGTAACCAATAGTTGCTTTCCAAAGAGTTTTGTTATTGTTTTTACAGACTAATTTGTTTTATTTTTTTTCAGGAGTTTTCTATTGTCGATGAAACTGTGGATATTCAAAGCACGGAAGAAGATCAACAGAAGGACAGCTCTATTGTCAGTGAAATTGTAGACATTCAAAGACTGGGAGAAGTACAGCCGAAAGACATCTCTAATTTCGGTGAAGCTGTGGACATTCAAATCACGGGAGAATTACAGCCGAAAGACATCTCTATTGTCAATGAAGCCGTGGACATTCAAATCATGGGAGAATTACAATCGAAAGACATCTCTATTGTCAGTGAAACTGTGAACATTCAAAACACGGAAGAAGTACCGCTGAAAGACATCTCAACTCTCAACGAAACTGTGGACATTCAAAGCGCGGAAGAAGTACAGTTGAAAGACATCTCTATTGTCAACGAAACTGTGGACATTCTTCGCACAGAAGTAGTTCAGCAGAAAGACATCTCAACTGTTAATGAAACTGTGGACATTCAAAGCACGGAAGAAGTAGAGTTGAAAGACATCTCTATTGTCAACGAAACTTTGGACATTCTTCGCACAGAAGTAGTACAGCAGAAAGACATCTCAACTGTTAATGAAACTGTGGACATTCAAAGCATGGAAGAAGTACAGTTGAAAGACATCTCTATTGTCAACGAAACTGTGGACATTCTTCACACAGAAGAAGTACAGCAGAAAGACATCTCTACTGTCAACGAAACTGTGGATATTGAAAGCACAGAAGAAGTACAGCTGAAAGACCTTTCTATTGTCAATGAAACTGTGGATATTCAAAGCACGGAAGAAGTCCAGCTGAAAGACATCTCTATTGTCAATGAAACTATGGACATTCAAAGCACTGAAGAAGTTCAGCTGAAAGACATTTCTATTGTCAACGAAACTGTGGTCATTCAAAGCACGGAAGAAGTCCAGCTGAAAGACATTTTTGCTGTCAATGAGACAATTGTAGACATTAAAAGTATGGGGGAAGTACAGCTGAAAAACAAAGAGATCTCTGCTGTCATTGAAACCGTGAACATTCAAAGTATGGAAGAAGTACAGCTGAAAGATGTATCTAATGATGGTGATTCTGTGGACATTCAAAGTACGGGAGAAGTTCAGCTGGAAGACATCTCTACTGTCAATGAAATTGTAGAAATTCAAAGCATGGAGGAATTGCAGCTAAAAGAAATCTCTCAAGATAAGCCAGAGGTTTCTGGAAATCTTGAAACTCCAGAATTTGTCACTGATAATGCTAACAGTGAGTGTGAAGTTGAGACAGAAGCAGCAGAAGATATAATTGTGGACCTTGCCTATCCTAGCAGTGTTGGTGATATTGTGTTTGACAAATCTGACATTCATTCGGATACAGCTAGCGTTGGCAAGCTTGCAGAGGAAGATGTTATTGAGAATGCTACCGTCCCTTATGTATCTATTCCAACTACAAATGAGAATCTGGATTTTTCAGTGGAAGTTAACACTATATTAGAACCCTATCCCGAGGTACAGTTGACTAAGGATCAACATCCCAATGCATCGGACTCAACGTGTGAAGTTTTGTTGGATCCTGATGTAATTGAGGAAATTATATTAACTGTTGATAATAAAGAGCTTAACCATCCGAAACCTGCCAGCATTTCCGAACCTGCTGAATGTATAGATTTATTTTCGCTGCAAGGGGAAAAGGAAAAAGTTGCATCAGGAGATGATTTGGAAGTAAAAATAGATGTGCAAGTTTCTGATAATTTCATTGAATCTGAAAATGTGATATCGCAAGTCAGTAGTCCTGCCAAAATTTCATTGTCAGATGTAAAAAATGACTTAAAAAATTTACCAACAGAATTCATTTCTGGTTCGGCTGAATATGGTGATAAATTATCAATTGTTGATTGTAGTACTGAAACAAACATATCTACGACTCTTTCTGAAGTAATTGAAGTGAATGATATTGACAGTGTTGATTCAAACAGTTTTAATGCTGTTAGCCCTTTATCTCCCAAATTAAGTATTGTACCCGAAGTTAAAAGTATCAAGAATGATGTAGTGGTCGTGCCACAAGTAGAAGGCTCTGATGAACTTAATCTGAAGCAGGATGTAGTCCCTGAAGAAGTGATCACGTTGGGAACCATTTGCGAGGATGGTAATAAGTTGCTGGCATCTTCTGAACTTGAATCAAGTACACTACTGATAATTGAAAGCACCAGTTCTGAGCCATGTGTTGTGGATTTAGTTATGGGCCCTGAGGAATGGCTAGAATCAGATGAACCAGAGATTAAATTAAATGATGTTGAAGATTTAAATGCGCTAAGTGACCAAACAATTCCCGAAAATAAACCTGTTGAAGTTATGGAGATTGATGATGAATCTTCAGAATCCAATATAATTGAATTGTCCGATGAAAACTCCGCTGATACACAAATTGTTCCTTGCTTAGACACTGTTGAGAGTGCCACAGTAAAAGACTTTACTATTGCTTTGCTAGATTCTCATCAAGTTGATCTATCAGAAGGATCGTCTGAAATGGCTGCGAGCTCAACAAAAGCCAAGAGTAAATCAATAGATCTCGTAACTTCTAATATTCCATCAATCTCTTCTGAATCCTGCAAGCTCGGTGATATTGTGAGCACAGATAATATCACCCTTTCATACATTGAAAGCCAAAATAAGGAAATAGAGAGTTCTCCCATATCGCCAAATGAGATTCCAGTTCTTCAAATATCAGATACTTCAGACTCTGATGACACAATTGAAATATCTCTAGATGATAAACCAACAATTCAATCCATCATTGTGCTAAATCATTCTGATAATCTGATTTCTGTAACTGCAGAAGAAAAACCTGAGAAGCACCAAGAATCTTCCAAAAAGATTGAATGTAGCAATTCCATATATCCAAGTTCTGAAAATGTTCTCAAAAGCAGTTTCCTGGATACTTCACCATTGAAAGCATTACAATCGCAATCCAATGTGGAGTCAGAAGATGATCCGGAGGATGATGACTATGTGGAAGGAGAACCAGTTACTGGAGACAGTGGAGTGGAATGGATAGCAGCCAACAGCGCCGAATGTGAAGCCCTCAATCTGAACACTGCTTCTGTCAAAACTACTTCTAGTGAAGATACTTTAGAAAAACCTACGGGTACAGCTTACCTTAAGCTTGGAGAAAGTTCAGGTATCTCTGAACCTCCTAAAACTAATGATACATTTGATGTGGTTAAATCTAATGATCTGGACAAAAGACTTGCTGCACCTCATATTGAGAACCGGGAGATATCAGATAATAACAATGATATTTCTGCAGATGGTTTGCCTGACAAAAAAGTAATTGATGTGAAAGCAATCCAGAGTATAGAGAAAAATGCTGTTTCAGAGGTTGATTTTGATAAATTTGTAAGAAGAAACTCCATTCCACTGTTGGAAGTGTGTAATTCCATTGAATTTGAAGATGTGACGCAAACTGTTAAAAGAATGTCAGTTCCTGTTTTAGAAGAATGTGAAATTGTAGCAATTTCAAGCCCGCCTGTGAAAGAAATGCATTTGCCTACGTTGTCTAACAATGGAGTCAAAGTTGTATCTAGTGTTACCACTCAACCTTTGCAGAAAGAAGTTGTATCTAGTGTTAACACTCAACCTTTGCAGAAAGAAGTTGTTGTAAACAAAAAGGCGATTTCTCCACGTGAAGTTTCAGCATATAAACCCACATTGCCTCAGCTATACAGATCACCAGTTACGGAAAAATCAAATTATAGCAAAAATTTATCGCCACCACCTGTGCAATCAGCTCACAAACAAATCATTCCAAATAAAAGTACATTACTACAAAAAAATGATGTAAAAATACTGACTAAATATACGGAATCTCCAAGTCGACCATTTACTAATGTTTCAAAGTTAAGAACATATTCTCCAAGTCACAAACTTAATTCTAACCTGAAACCAGTGTCAGTACAAAACAAATCCCAACAAAATGTCTACAAAGAAGTAGATAAAATGCGGGCAGTTCAAGCAATTTCTTCTCCCCGACCATATCAATTATTAGTTCAGGCTAAGCCTACAATAGTTGCCAACGTAAGTTTTGTGGGAAACACTATTATGGATCATAAAGACAAATCCTCTGGCGCTAATCCACATACTATTATGGATCATAAAAACAAATCACCCGGGGCTAATCGTGACAGTATTAAGGATTATAAAGACAAATCCCCTAGTACTAATCCACATACTATTACGGATTTTAAAAATAAATCTAACAAAAATATTATTTTGGATCATAAAATCAAGTCACCTGGGGTTAACCGAAGCACTGTTACGGATCATAAAGACAAATCACCTGGGGCTAACCGAAACACTATTACGGATCATAAAGATAAATCCCCTGTGGGTAACGTTGAAAAAACAAGTGCAACCAATATTATAAGTGTGAAAATTCCCGTAGACACTGAAACAATCAGCTCTGCCGAAGATTCGCCAAATTCAGAGCAAAAGCCTCAAGCCAAGTGCAGGCAGCCTAGAAAACAAGTGTTTACCCCGGTAACCAGATCTGATATGGAAATCATTTTCCCAAATCTGTACAGTAATGCCGAAGAATATAAAAAAGAAAGTGAAGCGAAAGCTCTGAAAATGACATACAAATTAAAGGAACGGGATATAAGATTTAAACAGTTGTCTAAAAAGGATCCTGCCAAGAACATTCTAGACAAATCTCCTAAAACTTCAAGTCCAAATAGTACATTGTCTCCTGGTTCAAAACCTGTTACTATTGATATTGCTCTATCTCCCGAAAGAGAGAGTAAAATACAGAAAACTCCCGACATTCTAAAATCTGACTCTGCAGATCAACCAGAAATTATGAATCTTGATAACAGCCTCTCAAATAGTCCTATATCAAGTTCTGCAAAGCGGAAACGTGGGAGACCTAAGAAAAACCAAACAATTTCAACAGATGTTTTGGAATCTGATGATAACTCTCCATTAAAAAAGCATTTGCCCAATGAGACATCAGACATTACAGTCAAAGCTGTACCTGTCAAGTTGGCGGAATCTCCCGCTAAAAAGGTTGAGAAAGCAAAAGAATCTCCTTTTATAGAGGCAATAAAAACAAAAATATCTATAAAAGAAGGAACAGACCCCAAAGAAATTCCCGTTAAAGAAGTGATAAATGCAAAAGAAACTCTTGTTCAAGAAGTAACAGAGGTAAAAGTATCATCTGTTTTCGGGGCTTCTGCTAAAGAAGTATCAAAGATAAAAGAAGCTTCCGTGAAAGAAGTTTCAAAGACAAAAGAAATTTTTGTGGAGGAAATAATAAATGTCAAAGAAACTCCCGTTAATGTAATAACACAGGTAATAGAACTTCCCGTCAGAGAAGTTATAAAGACGAAAGAAACTCCTGTTGAAGAATCAATAAAGACAAAAGAAAATCTCACTAAAGAGGTAACACTGACAAAGCAAACTCTTGAAAAGAGTACAACAATGAGTAAAGAAAGTTTCGTAAGAGATGTAACCAAACCGAAGGAATATCCTTTCCAGGAAGCATCTAAGTCAGAAGACAGTCCTCGTACAAATCCTATATCACCATTTGGAAAAATCAATGATAATATCAAATGTCCCATGTGCTTTAAAACCTTCCGCACTGAAAATGTTTTGTTGAAGCATGTTAAACATTGCAACGGAATTATTGATGTAGAAACCATCAAATCCCCCCGAAAACGTAAAATCACCATTGAAACTCCCAAAGATGACTTGAGTTGTAATACACCTGAAAAGAAAGCAACTGAACCTGTAAGCCAGGACTACGATAGTACAGTCAAGGACACAGCAACCAAAAGTACAAAATCGGAAATTATTAGTGACGCTTCTGATAAGATACAGACCAAACTTAATCCTAGCTTGAGTGATAATTTACCCAAAAAGAGAGGGAGGAAACCTAAAGTAGCAGTTTTGAACGATGAAATCCTCGAGAACAAACCAACTAAACCTGATGCATTAGACTCGCATGCTGACCCTAAAATACCAGTTAACTGTGAAAATATCCCTGAAAAGAAAGGACTTCAACTTTTGACTGAATCACCTAAAATTAAATTGATAGAAACCGTAAATGAGGCCTCCTTTGATGTTTTACACCTGAAGGAAATCGTTGGAACATCACAAAGTGCTAAAAAAACACCAGAAGTGAAAAAACTCTCAGAAAAAGCTATAATTTCATTCAATCAGCAGCTTAAAAAAGAATTCTCTAACGAATTAACTCCAGAGAGAAAAAAAGTGATTTTAGATGATTTGGGAAATAATTCAGTGATAATCATGGAGCCGGTTAAAACAGCGCCGTCTAAATCTCCTTTGGAGACCATTACTATTGAAGATTCCTTTTCTGCATCACCTTTAAATCATAAATTTGAAAATAATGTAATGGATAAGCCTCTTGAAAAGGTGGAGGCATCGTTGGGTATAGTCAAAGAAAAACTAGAGTCAAAGATAGTTTTACCCGCAAAACGTAACTCTGATGAACTGAATAATTCAATAGAAAAAACCAAAAACATTACTGATAAAGCCTCCAGTGAGAAGACAGTTGGTGGGAGTAAAAAACTGCTAGAAAAACCACCAACAGCCATGGCATCACCGATGAGTCGACTTGCTAAAATTATGAACACCAAAACTGTTGTCAACAGCCCCATTGAGTGTGAAATATGCGGAAAGACTTTCAGGCAATTAGCTCACATGGTTTATCATCGTACCAAACACATTGTGGATGAACCTGAACCAGAGCCTATTTCCCCTGTAGAGACTCCTAAAGCCACAACACCCAAAAAAACAGTCATTATTGAAGACCAGGTAGAAAATTCTATAGAACCAGAAACAATGTTGAAATGTGAGATTTGTCAGAAAGGCTTTAGAAAACTACATCATCTAGTTGAGCACCGTGAGCTGCACGCAAACAGTGAGTCAAGATCACGCAGAACTTCCGTGGCCAGTGTCAAAAGTGAACCTGAGTCTGCAGGATTCCGCTGTGACACTTGTGACAAATCATTTAGAAAATTACACCACTTGGTGGAGCATCGGGAACTGCACATTGCTGAAGCACTTCAATCTTTGCCACAGCCTGCTGTGGAAACCAAGCCAATCGAGGATGCCACATGTTCCGGATGCGGGAAATCTTTCAGAAAGCGCCATCATATGGTTGAGCACAGGGACATCCATTGTTCCCCATCTAAAAAGGGTAAGACTGATGATTCTTCCAATGATAACAATATACGCTTATCTGTTGCCAGTTCGACCAGTGAGGACGGAAACAATTGTGGAATTTGTGGCAAATCTTATAGAAAACTTCACCACATGGTAGAGCACAGGGAAAGTCACACTGAAGTTAGGGAAGAGAAAAGCACAAATCTGCCAGAGGTTTTGAATACTAAAGACATTATCCACGAATGCTCAAGGTGCTATATGGTATTCCCTAACGAAAACTCCCTGAACAAGCATGTAACAATTTGCTCTAGAAAAAAGTTATTGAACAAATCAAAATCTATGCAACAAGAAATTATGCATTTAATAGACGACGTGGCTGTTTTGCCAAATGTGCCTGACACCACACAGGGTGAGGAGAGTGTCTCAGAATCAAGCGGCATTGCTTTAGAACCTTTGATTACACATGTCCCAGATAATAATCAAGCTGTTTTGACATTAAACAAATCCAGTGATGTTTCTGATCAAAATATTACTGCCAAGGATCAAGATATTGAGGTATCTGTTTCTACTTCTACCAAACCTTCAGCATTTATTGAGAATGTACCTGTTCCCCCGACCAATGAAAGAGCACCACCAAACAGACCGGGTAGAAGATCCTTATTTCCAAATGATATTTTGAGAGCACAGGTTTCAAAACAGAAGTTAATTACCATTGATCCAGTATCTTCAAAGTCTCAGGAAGCTGCAGATGTGCCAACAAATCTTAATGCAGGTGTCCAAAGGCCTTTAAGGAAATCTCTGGTTGTAAGAAGTCAAGAATCCTTAAAAATTGAAGAATCAGAAAAGAGATTATATACTTCCCGCAATCTAAGAAAGTCTACTTCATCCGTCGATACTGTTACTTCGAGAGCTTCTAGTAGAAGATCGATAAATTCCACTACTTCTATTGATTCCAAAGATCCTATTAAGAAGATAATTTCTTCTAAGGATTCTACCACTTCAAAATTGAAAATACCCCTCCGAAAATCTCTCGCCTCAGGTTTTCCAGTTAATTCATCTTCAATAAAAGCTAAACCCTCAGCACCCGCAAAAAGTACATCCAAAGCGGTTGTCAGAAAATCTTCAATCCAGTCAAAGGATGAAGAGCCCAATGTTAAATACATGATCAAGGAACCCAAAGAGGTCAAAGAGCCTCAACCCAAGTATAAAATCAATCCAGAGTTTAACAAACCCAATAGAAGATTGTCACAGCCTTTGGCACCGAAGAATGTAACTAAAACGATTATCAAGCCTCGTAAAAGGGTTAGTGAATCAGCCCTGTCAGGACTTAAACTTCCGTCTGCCAAGATGCTGAAAGCTATTATAGAAGAATCTGATATTCGATATTCATTCCCTAAAAGTCCAAAACTGAAATCTGAGAGCATGGATCAATCTGCAGTAGTGCCATCCGCTTCCATCTCCAGCTCTAACCCAAAGAAACCTGTTCCGACCAAAGTCAGCAGTCAACTACCAAAGATGAATGAAAACGCCAGGAAAACTAAGAAAGTCATTTCATCTGTTCTGATGTCACAGAAGAGAAAATCATTAGGAGGACGCAACTCCATCGAAGGCAGGAAGCTGCCTGGACTTGCCAAGAAGGCAGCTGCTGCTTTGCAGTTGAGGTGCTGCGGACAAGTATTCACTTCTCAAGCTAATCTTTCAGTGCACAGGAAAACGCATAAAGGTTGGTGGAATTCATTAATTTTATTTATTTATTCATATAATAATTATTGTTCAATTCAATTCTTTATTCCTTTTAAGAATTTTACAAAATTTCCATTTTAAGGCATTTTTAAAGATATTGGATAAGACAACATCCAAAATAATAAAAATTAAAAGAAAGAAGGTCGACATACATAATGTCAGTAAATTGCATACAACACATACAGTTATTATACAAGTAGCAACAAAGCTTTATGTTTAAACGCAGCTTCATTAATGCTAAATATTTATTGTATTATATACGCCCTATATGGGCTTTTAGATGTTTAGTTAGTTATGGTAAACGAGTGCAAAACACATCACAGTAGGTACATAGATAAAATAACAAACAAATACAGGAATAACATAGTGTAAGTACCATTCCAAGTAATTAGTTACAGATTTAAATTTTCAAAACATACCTTGCATTCACCGATACTTATACTCTACACACATATGTATTAATAATTGTTGAGGATGTATGCAATAATCGTCTCTTTGTATTTGTATTCCGAAGTATTTATTTTGATATCCGAAGTGATTCTATTTAACAGCAAGATTGCCCTCCCCATTGGCATGACCATTGGCAAGTTGGTCCTGCAAGCCTTGAGATAAAACAGTTTTATGCTGTCGGTGACGGAGATAACCATCGGGAACATACTTATTGGTTATGTAATAAAATTATTACTAAAGATAATAATTAACTGAAATTAACATTTGAGAGTATTACATACTAAACAAATTGCCGTGTTGTTGATGAGTCATGACTCATTTTGTTAAGAGCGGGAGTCGCGGTACCAGCTCAATATTTTCATACGACTCAATTGAACGATGGCTCATTTGAGAGCCGACTTTCAGTTCATTTAATTTAGTGATTCAATTTAGTGATAGTGAGAGTGATTCCGCCAGTGAAGTAGGCAGTATAAATGTAGAAGAACACGTTGAAAGTAACATTATGGAATCGAATGATCAACTCTTGGACGAACCCAGCACGTCAAATCAAACTGATTTGGACAGGAATATATGGAAATCAGATCATTTTGTTGCAATTATTCATGATTTCGATGATTTCCCTTCTGGCGTAAACTCTTCTCCCCCTTTAACGGAAAATTCCGAAGAAGTTAATTTTTTTTGAACATTTTTTAAATATAAGTGTTATGTCTGATATTGTATCACAAACCAACAAATATTACGCAGCGACGATGCAGAAAAAGTTATATCTGAACAATTAAGGCTTCGTAAACGGGTGGACACTACGATTAGTGAAATGTATGTGTTTTTTTTGCTATAACAATGCCGATGACGCAAAATAAACATCACCCCATAGCAGAGCATTGGTCGACAGATCCACTTCTTGCGAGTGCCAGTTTTGGCAAAACGATGCCTAGAAATAGGTATCAAATATTATAAAATAAATTGCATAAAATAAAATTACTTATTTATCTGACTCGAAAGATATTTAAAGAAACTTTTACTCCCTTTATTAAATTTTTTTTTTTATAGGTATGTAAACTGGTTTTATTATTTCTACATAAACCCAAATAAATACTACACATATACAAATATACACCAAAAACAATAGTTAAAGGTTGTTTTCGAAGAAATAACGACTTCAATACTACATATAAAATTTTTTCTCAAACTGTTTGAGAACTGAATTCTCGAACATTCTTTGCCGAGCCGTCAGAGATGCTACATTTATAAAATAAAAAAAACAGCATCTAAAGTGTTTTTAGCACAAGCGATTCTGATTTTTTCTTTCATGCAGTTATCAAAGCATTAAGGTAAAAATTAAATTACAAATTCGGGCCAGGATGGTACTGATTCGCTCGCCCGTGAGCAATCGGTAGATGTGTTATAATTCAATATTTCATACCAGTGCGCTTCCGGAACTCGACAGGTTAAATGCTAAAAATGTGCGCTTTTCCACATAGTTTTTATTTTGATTTAACATCTAATAAATGGCTTATTTGATATGTACATTTCAAAAATACAAACAATAAGTTTTGCAACTATTTCGCTATCTAAGGCCCTTCCTACATAAGGCTAGGCAAGTATCTGATATATAAGCTGTGTACTTACATCACAAGAAACTAGTCACGCACAGTCCGTACACATTGCTACTAAAATCACAAGACTCCCGTCAGTTTTGGATATTTTAGATTTTAAGAAATTGTTAAAAAAGTCTAAAACAAAACCAGTCTTACAATCACACGTAATAAACATTTTAATTCTGAACCAGTGTCGTTTAGAAGGTAAATATTGTTTAAAAGCTAACCCACCCTTAAAAAGAATCATGCTTTCGTCGATGCACAATTCTCACATAAACACACAAGACAAGATATTTAAAAAATCGAATTGGTCCCTTTTTAAATAATACAACAATTAAATAATTATGTATACAAAAAATAAAATAGTTTTTAAAGTGGATATCGACGCACAAGTATTATTACGAATTGGTACGGGGTTCACGTCAAAGACACAAGCTCATTTGCGCGCTTGTTTCAAAACTGTGACTCACGGCTGTCACCAGGCTCTCGGTTTTATTAATTTTATAAGATGAACAATGAAGTAGTTGATAGAGATTCTCAGAGATGTCGCAACACAAATGAATATTCTTATTTTTAAAATAAATTTCGATCGAATATGGCATACACGTGCTTGGAAAACGAAGTCGAAACTTGAAAATAACTAAAGTCAGCCTCCGCGAGGTGTGAACGATTTGAAGAAATGACTAAAGTCAGCCGCCGCAGTGAAAGAGTTAAAAATGTAGTTAAAATAAAGATTATTATTTAATTTTTATTTTAACTACGGTTTTGAAACATATAGATATTTATTTATTAAAACAGTGGTTTGATTGAAATAATTTTTCATTATTTAATTACTAAAACGTTTATCAACCTAAGTAATTTCACATTTTGGTACGAACATATATAAAGTCTCGGCGACTGAGTGGTGAAGACCTCGGCAAATTGGCCGCCGGTGATTAGTGTCGTCGACGAGTTAACAAAATGTCGGCGACGTGTGCATGTGTATGAATCTTCATGCAGATGTATTGCGGTAGTATTGAAGATACTCGAGTCGTCGAGCATCGGATACTTGTGTTGCCTTGTGTACGAAGGGCTTAAAGGCGGAATCATATTATTGTGTTGTGAGTCATTCGTGACATGTTCTAACGTGTCGGGGGCGCTTTTTCGCATTTTTTTTGGGTTAATACAGTTGTGTCTTTCTAACTGTACACACGTCTTCTACAATGTTTTCCCCCGACTGGGAAAATGATTTTGAAGAAAGTCTTCCATATCTGCTGTTGAAACTATTTAAAAAAGAAAAGATATTGGGTTCATCGAGTTAATAGGTTAAAGAAAGTACAGGCGAATTCTATTGCCTAGTGAAAGAACTAGGGAGCGATGAGTAAAGATTCCATATTTATTTCAGAGTGACCAAAATACAGTTTCAGGAAATGCATTCTATGATTGAAAATGATATTAAAAAATGCATTCTAAATTTCGTCGACCGATATCTAGGGACAAAAGAAAAAGCATGCTGTATGCTGTGATACTGTGCGCTAGGTAGAAAAACATTAGTGTGGTGTGTAGTGATGTGCCATAACCTCCACCGACGCTGTGAGAGCAATCAGTGCCGAGCGGTTGCCGACACGACACAGCGCGTCCCAACATACTGCAACACAGTAATGTGAATCTAATCAAACATGTATTTTTATGGTTCCGATACTATTCTGACGCATTACGACACACCACAACACAATAATATGATTCCGACTTGAGTGCTAAAAAATAAAAACAAGTTCGAATATTAAATTTCCTTAGAATATGACGTAGAATCATCTCCTTTCAGAAATTACCACTAAATTCAGAACACCATTTTAAATTGGTGTGAAAAATATTCACTTATACCCATAATATATTATACAATAAATAGTTAGTTTTTTTGCTTTCAACCGTCTTGGTGTTCCCATTTAAATGATTGCAGCGCCCTCAATTTTTGTCTACTTTATTTTGATAGACTAATCAGTAAATTATTTTTAATTGTAATGAAGGTATTTTAACCCAAGGGCAAGGGATTACCAATCATTAGATAATGTTTCTCTAAAGTGTACTTTTTCTTTCAGCTGTCCGACAGGCACACAAGTGCGACTGCGGAAAGGCTTTCGACACAGAGGGGCTTCTGAAAAGACACATTCACACGGAGCACACCCCACCCAAGTCCTTCAAGTGCACGGAGTGTGGCGCTTCCGTCCGCACCGCAGCTCAGTTCGCCAAACACAAGAAGGACCACGAAATTCACCCACCCAAAGTCAACGTCACCAAGAAGGTAATGAAGACCACGACTAAACTGCAGATTGAATCTGCTCCAAAAATCCGTGACACCAAAAAAGTTCCCGCAAAGATAGAAGAAGTCAGTGTTAAGAAAGGCGTAAAGCGAAAAATCGCTCACGCCGGAGTGCCTCTATCAGATAAAATGCGCAAAGCAATGGCCGGTGTCAAATTTTAAATTATCCTAAGGATCTGTACATACATTTGTTATTGAAATCAGGAAGGCCTGGTTTTTAAAATATCGAGATAATCGTATTTGGTATAGGAGTGAAACAAAATTTTAATGTAAATAGATATCAATATAAAATATATTTTTTCATTGTAGTGTTAATTTTATATCCTCGTAGGCAAATAAGGTAGCATTTATGTACATTTGTTACTTTTGTCTTTGAACATTGCGTTCAGGTGTAACGATTATTATTATCATTGTTTATCTCATTCTAAGTAAGTTTTCCTTTTAATTTGGTACAATAAATCACTATTTTTATATTATACACAAAAGACCTTACGTTTGACTTATCTTATAATTTAAATGCTTTGTCTATCTGGTTTTGCTGCAAAAATTATACAAGTTTAGTAGTCAGGTATATTCATTTCTGGTACATTATTTCTCTATGGGAATGCTTCTCATTGTTGCTAACTTTAATTATTTAGTGCTTAAATTAATCTTATGTCTCATATATGATGGACAGTTGCACAATATGTTTGGTGACTTCATTGCTTACTGTATTGACTTTTTATTTCTTATCTTTCCTTCTTTTGAATTTTTCAAAACAGAGGGATGTGTTAAGATCCCATTTAGAACCTTCCGTGCTATACTTGTGAATGCCCATTCGCGGCTGAGTCACATGTGAGCATCGAACTCACCATACATTAAAAAGACCCGTGTTGAAAATTCTATTGTCACAATATTTTGCGTGTCAATTTATATTAACTTTGCAATGTAATTAGTTATGCTTTTATGGTTAGGACATGTTTATATGTCTTGATATTAATTATTTGTGTTTCTACTCCATTATTTTTCCTTAATTAATAATATGGTTGACTTATTTAAATAATTTAACTGTTTTCCAAGATTTGTTTACATCATAAACTCCAAAATAATATGTGTGTTGATTAAAATAATGAATATCAAAGTTACTTATTAAAAGAATTATCGTTTAATCAATATTACAAATGTGCCAATCATGTTATTTTCATCGTTAAGCGGTCTGTGACCCTAAATTTATATCTTGTCCTTACTGTAATTTTTTTTTATTCCTACTGTATCTATTTTAATCAACGGTAGGCACATCAAAAAATTTGATGACTGAATACTTGTTCAATAATCACAGCTTTTTTTTTTCATTTTCATGTTTTGCAATGTTAAAATTTTCATATTGTTGTGTCTCACCACATCACTTTCACCCGATAATCTTCCAAGACTTAATTTAGATGACTGACATTTTACCGTGGTCCAATTGACTGCGTATACATTTTGCTTCATTTGTATTGAATGCAGAAATGTGGGTTCAGGCCAAATACCCCATCTTGAACTAACTACACAATCGAAGATTGAAAGATCTCCCGGCCTCGAAGGGCTAACTTAGCGACACTTCAATTATTGTGAAGTAGAATATTGAATTACTGTGAAGTAGAATATTGAATTATTGTGTTATTTTGTTACAAAACATGATTTATGACTAGATTAACTACACGAATCAAATGTTATTGAAGCCTTAAACTTCTCACTCAAAATATGTTGTTTATTATTATAATATGTACCGTAATCTTTGATTTTCCAAGATTATTAATATTAATTATGTACTTTTAATTTGTCTTTGGTCATTATAGAATTAGAGTATCAATGACTGAAGAGTTATTTGCATATGATTTTCTCTATTTATGATTGTTTAAGAAATAATATTATTTTATGTTCAGGGTTCATCATTTATGCTCTAATATTGGATAAAAATGACTGTTTTAATAAAATATCAAATAAATCTAATTTCTTTCATTTATAATATTTTTCTCTTTTTTGGAAACCAATACAACTCTGGAGGTTTTGAAGTCATCGATTGTTACATGAGTATCCATTATATTGATTGAAACAAATATGTTGACATCTCCAGCGATAAGATAAATTAAAGGGATTTTGTCAATGGGGGTGGTCCAAAGCTTTGTGGGGAACCTGTTTTAGCGCGGGTGTCAACTGTCTTATTTAAAAAAAAAAAATTAAAATTTAGTTTCAATACATATTTTTTCATTTAGTTAATAAGTTTTTACAAAGCTAATAAGATAATTTGTTGTGTTTTTCTTAGTCCTCAATAGGGGTTCCTGTGTTGAGGTGGACTAGGTTTTATTTAAAAACTGATTGTTTAAAGCTCCTACGAAGTTCTTTTCAAGATCCTGGATAACTCCTCTTCGTTGATTTCTTTGAGCCAGGTTTTGATTTGATTTTTGAAATCATTTTCCTTTTCTGGTTTTTTTTTTTTTATGGCCGGTGAAAGTGAATTATATAGCTTAGTGGAGAGATATTTATAATTCCTTTGTCCAAAAGCAGTTTTAAATTTAGGAATATTCAAAATGTCATTTTGGTTCGCTCTTGTGTGGTGAAAATTAAGTTTCTTCTATTTTTTTTTAACTTATGAAATTTTTGATTAAAACATTCTTAGCATAGATATTTTGGATGTTAGGTACTGCAGAAGATTTGAAATTTTTCTTTTCTTGGCGTTCTTATGGGGACTTTTAAAAAAAGTCTTTATAATAAATATCCTTTTGGGTTTTAGACAATTGTTTCATATGGTTAGTAGTTTGCCGATCCCCATCCTAGTATACCATATTTGAGGCGGGAGTGGCATAGCGCATAGTTAACTTTTTTAACATCATTTTGACATAAAATATTTCTGATGTTTTAAAAAAAATATGTGTGTTTTGCGAGTTTCCTTGTAATACCATTTATGTGAGTGTCCCACCAAAGATTTTCGTCTATTTCTATGCCAAGATATTTTATACTTTCTGTATGCGTAATAAGGGGGCAATAACATTGTGAAAATTGCTTTGGCATTCATGTAATTTTAGATTGTATTCATTCCCTGGTTGTCCTCTTGTGTCAATTGAAAAAGTTAAGTACTTTGTTTTACTTACATTCAACGTACAGCTTGGCAATAAAATGTAGACATTTAATAAAGTGGAACTACATTTTTTCATTAATATGGCAATACCAAGATGCAAACTATGCCTTTGAAATTTTATTCCTAATATTCAAATCTTTCACATTCAAATTTGACAGTTCATTTTAAAGTAACAATGCAAAACATCATAATTCGTTTTTTTACATTTTATTATTTGTATTTTTGATCTGCGAATATGATTTGGTTTTTATTTATTTATCTAACATCTGATACGTGGTTATTATGATACATAAATTTAGGAATTTTAAAAAAAACGCTTATTCCGTCTAGTTGCCTTCCTTGCAATGCATTAAATAATAATAAAAAAGTTAAAATATAAAGTTGTTGTAAAATTTTATGTAGAATCATCTCCTTTCGGAAAGTACCACTAATTTCTGGTTACCGTTTGGCGAACGTAAAAAAACAAGCACATGCTTTTTTAAACTTGCAATAATCTTCCTATGAGACATATTGGTGTTGTCATTAAAATGTTTTAAACAGTGACAGCGCCCTCATTTTTTGTCTACTTTTAAATGTCAGACTGTAAGTGAGTTGGTTTTTAACCATTTTTGTAGAACAATGAGCCTACATTTAGCTTCTTTGAAAGTATCTTTCCAATTATTTTCATGAAATATTATTACAATTTCTTCGGCAAAGCCTACAATTGTTGCTTTGATGGGCAGAGCAGAAATTTCATTTATGTAGATGAGAAATAATAACGGTCCTAGGACACTTCCTTGTGGGACTCCATAGTTTATCAGAAGAGAGTTACTCGTTTTTCCACCCATTTGTGTATGCTGCTCTCATCCTGATATATAGCTTTCTAATAATTGTAGTGTTGTTTCAGATATTCCAATTTTTTTTAAATTTCAAACAATATTTTATGATCAATAGTGTCAAAAGCTTTTTCTAGATCAATAGATATTGCCAAGGATCTTCTATCAGCGTCGAAGTTTTTTGTAATTATGTTTGTCAATTTTACTATTGCATCTGAAGTACCTCAGTTTTCCCTAAAACCGTACCGCCTAGAAGATAAGTTATTATTGTTTTCTAGATACTGTACAAGTTGTTCTTTCATATTTTTTTCCAGGATTTTTGAAAATGTGTTATTTAATAGACTTATTGGACGGTAGTTCTAAATGTCGTTTTTGCTTCCATTTTTATAAATTGGTACTACAATGGCTTTTTTGAGGTAAGAGGGAAATACACATTTAGATATTGAAGATTGACAAGGTATGTCAGAGGCGAGATCAGTTGGTTTTGTGGGTGTTCGATTGTTTTGTTTGTGATAAAATCATTTCCTGATGAGGTGTTGAGTTAAGACAACTTATCACTTTATTTATTTCCTCTGTTGATACTGATCTAAGTTTAAGTAAATTTTCAGGGTTCGAACAAACATCCTCTTCTATTCTTTCTTCATTAGTTAGGGATTCTTTAATATCATTTGCTAGTTTTGATCCAATATTAATAAAAAACTATTAATGTACTCAAGAAGTTTGTCAGGATGATCTGCAAATGAGGCAGGAATCATGTCTATGTTTAATTTTTGAATGGCATTATCGGTGAATGAAGTTTTTTTATTAACGATTTCATTTATAATCTGCCAGTTTACAGGAATCATTCTTGCATTCATAGATTTTTTTCTTATAGTAGTTTTCTTTGACATTTCGTATATCATTTTTACAAATATTCCTGTCTTTTATAATATCGGAGTTTAAAGATGTCACAAGGGTCTTCTTTAGTTTTTCTATGGAGCTCATCTCTTTTTCCTAATGCAGTTAATTATATTTTGTGTTATTCACTGTTTAATATGTTTGTAAGAGACCTTTTTTTCAGTTATTGTTGTATTTAAAGTAACAAGGGCAGGGGCAGGGACAGGGGAAGCGGCAGAGGCAGAGGCAGGGCAGAGGCAGAAGTATTTTCCAAGCGCTAGGTACTTCTATAGCAAGTAAATACCTATATTAAATAATTTAAAAAAAAAAGGTGAATATTTCCGGGTTACGAATAACCTGACAATATTTGAAAATACTACCATCTTTATAAGCGGAAGATGTTGCTTGTACAATAATGGAGGACTTAGGTAACTGGTGAATTGAACTTAAGATATCTGGGCGGGAACCAGATGCAATTATTAACTCAGTCACAAACTGGTGAAAAGTACTACCATTTATATAGGAAATCCTTTGATTTTACTGACATAAACACAACTGCGTGAACATTTACCATAAACATAATTAGTAAGTACTTACCCCTTTCTTTATTCATTGATTTCAATGTGATGCTACATTATTTGCATTTCTCAGAATTCACTTAGTTGATTGAATAATAATTCAAGATTCTTTTCTTTTTAAATTGTAACTCTGAAAACATGCTAAAAATTCTGGAATTTAGGTTAGATGGTGTATATTAATAAAACAAATTAATAAATAGGAATTATTTAACGTAGGTCCGCCCCTGTCTGACAGGCAGACAGTTCACTCATTAATATTTCAGTCACCCATGGTAGATTTTTTTTATTCTATTTGTCATGGCGAAATATATGGATAATTGCTTGTGTTCCTAATAACAATTATTGTATCGCTTTATCTACAGACTGCAGATGGAGATTTTAACGGAGAAATATTAGTTATTCAGATGAGTCTTCTGATAGCCAAATTCTAAAGAATCAAACTGCAACAATAACTCACGATCACAAACCCGACAGAATATTAATACTCAACGAATCTCTATAAACATATTTTAATTTAATAATGGTGGAAGGTCTATTACAGCAATGAAACACATTTTCATAAAAATACTAATAGATATTTATGGAATTTATTAACCGACTTTACCATGTAACAATACTATTTCTACAAAACAATAATTAATTATTAAACATTTGAAAAAAATTGAAAATATTAACAGCTTGACTTATTTTTCAGCCTTGTAATTGATAGATATCTGAAAACTCTATTTATCACGATGGAAATGATGCTGGGAGCTGAAAAATAATAAAATTTCGGGGGTGAGAGGAGTGAGGTAAGTAGCAATGGGAAATCGCGAAGATTCGTATCGAACGTGCGAGCGGCGAAAGAAATACTATTGGAAAAGACCAACAAATTTTATTTTATATTAATTTGTTCGGTATCAACCGAATATAATCGATGAATAGCCCTAAAATCAAAAATGGAAAAGTTTAAAAATGAAACGCTTGATAATCCGAATCCCGTAAACTAGGTTAAACGAAACGTGTTACGCGATCACAGATGGCGCTAATTAAAATATTTTAAATAAATCAATTTAAGCGCTTAATGCTTTTAAATATTAACGGGGAGAGGGACGTCGGAGAGTTATTATTTATTAATTCAAAATAATGAGAGTATTATTACGCAATACGATAAACATAATGTTTTAAATAGAAAAATATTTATTAAATATTTTATAAATTTACATAGGCTTGGCATTTATCAAATTTTTAAATAACAGTTTTTTACCTAAACTTAAAAAAAAAGCTGTTATTTTTTTTTTTTTGGAAATGCGGATTACAAATTTTTGGTTACCTTTATTTACAAAAACGCAACGAAAAATTATTAAACATACTTTTCTCCACTTTAAAATTCATATTCGTATTTTAAATATTTTGTAAAACATACAATGGAACGGTTAGAAAAAAGTAATATTTCTTCATTGAAGAAAATAATAATAACATAACCTAAATGAGAGATGAAACCGGACAAAAGGATAGAAACTAAAAATATTTCAGTCGCATCTGGGACTCGAACCCAGGTCATTTGCCTATCCGGGGCAACGCTCAACCGACTTAGCTATTGAGAGAAGTTCAATTTGTGTCATCTTCATCGATATCATATCTCAAATTCAAGATTTGTGAATATTATCTTCCATTTTTAATCTCATATTATTGGCAGCTATTTTTATGATGTTTACAAAGTTCTACCCGAACTCAATTGCAAACTTAAACAGTGTCTCGGATTTACATCCGACTTTTTATTTATATGAGACATCTATTGACTTTTTATAAAAGTCTAAAGAATTCAATTTTTAATTATTAATTATTTTTATTGAGATTTAAAAACCTCATCGTAATATTTAATCATTGAAGAAAATAATATTAACATAACCTAAATGAGAGATGAAACCGGACAAAAGGACAGAAACTAAAAATATTTCAGTCTTATTTTTTATATTTCAATATTTTTCTATTTAAAAACATTATGTTTATTGTATTTCGTAATAATACTATTATTATTTTTAATTAATAAATAATAACTCTCCGACGTCCCTCTCCCCCTTAAGATGAATTGTTTGTTTTGGGGGTGTACATACAGAAAATGGAATAAATTCTATTGTAAATTTAAAGCTCAAGTCCTTCAAGAAACTTATAAAAATACTGTACCTATAGTAAGTTTCTTGAAGGACTTGAGCTTTAAATCTACAGTTACCCAACCAAACCGACAATTAATTTCAATGTTTAAAAGCATTACATGCTAAAAGCGTTTTTTTTAAATATGTAAATTACCCCCACATGTGAGTGCGTATTACGTATCGTTTAGCCTGAAGAGGAACGGCTGCGCTGCCTGTTTCATATATAACTTAATTTTGGATTTGAGGCCAAAATACCCATCCAAACTGAATGATATATATTTTTAATTAAAGGCTTAGTAAATATCTAATACGGATGAGAAGTATTTTATTTATTTTTGTTTTAAATTATGAAGTATATGGCATCAAAAAAAATCAATTTTCATAATTTTAGAGGCAACTTAGAAAATTATTTGCGGGTTTATCGTATTTTTCGTAAATATGATTACGTGTATAAAAATACATAAAAAAAACATTTAAAAAAAAAACCCCTATTCGGGTCGATATTTTAAATTATGTACGGAAAATTTGTCTTCCAACGTAAATTGATCGCTTTTAATTTATTTTAAAGTCAACCATAATGTTCATATTAATATTTTTTTATTTTACATTTCGTTATATTTTCAAAGCAGATGGAGTAAAACTTTTTTTTTAATCACCGTTAGCCCCCAAATAATTGTTAAAGGTGCCTACAAAGTCGCGAAAAATCAATGCCTTTAATGGCTTATATTTCATAATGTAAAACAAAAATAAATAAATTACTTCTAATCCGTACTAGACATTTACTATACTTTTTGATGAAAAAAAGGTCATTAGGTCAAAGGTCGTTCTGAATCTACACGTTGTACGTAAATTTAGATAGATATACCTATTACCTATTGCAGGAAGGGCTCATGATTTTATGATTTTTTTAAAGATCTCGATCAAACTTAATTGATAAATTATCTGATAAAATCAACTGGACACTCCTAGACGGTAGGTAGTAGCTTACGACTTGTGACCGCCATGTTTGTTCCACTCTAATATGTGATCATAATTACATAATGATCATAATAGCAGTAGTTCATTTAGATAAAGCAGTTTTGTGAAGAATCGCGTCAACTGTGCTTTACTCTAAATAACCTAACCCGATATAAAAGGAAATAATATTGTAATATAATGAAATTGGTACCTACTTAAATTGAAGATATTGACAAGATAAACAAAATATCAACAATTTTGAATATTTATTTTTAGTATTTATAAAAAGGTATATAAAACAAATATCGATGTAATGTTAAAAGTACGAGATTCCTATAAATTCCAGACAAAATCTATTCAAATTTCACGAGACCAAGACTCTCTGTTCGATATTTTTTAGTGGAACAAAATCAATAATTTGTTTGGATGAGAATTCAAATAAAATTATAATAATTTTATATATGCATGCATAGCTGTTACTACCCAAGAGAAACGAACCAAGTAAAGAAATTAAACAACAATTGAAAAATTAGCTAAATTTCTGCTCAAAATGTATTTTTCCGTGTATTTGGTAAGGAACTTGTAAGCAATTCAGAAATTATCACTTATTTCTGAACACCGTTTGATATTTATGTGAAAAATGTTCACTTGAACCACAGTGCTTTTTTCAAGTTTCATAATTTTTCCTTTCAACTACTTTCAACAATCTGTACACACCTAAATAGAAAAAAACAACACCTAAGGCCGCTCTCATATATGGAATCACAGGGTTTTCGTGAAATTTTAAACCCCCTCAACCTGTGGCAGCTCGTGACTTTTGAGTGAGCTAGAGTGCTAAGATTGAAAAATATGATTTTATTGATGTTGTTTTAGCTGAAAATGAATTTTATTTTTTTTTCGAATTTCAATTTTTTGAATGAAGATTTTTCAGTTAGGTGGGGCAGGGCCTTAGAGTAACTATTACTCTAAGGGCAGGGCTGCCACTGCCCTCAACCCTATGTCACAAGGTTCTGTAATATAATATGGTCACTTACACACAACTCTGTCACAATTCTGCTGACCCTTCCCCCCTATACACCTGTGACACAATTTATGAAAGCCGCCTAATAAAATAACGTTCAAAGTTGACTAGACACAAAATACTCGAATGGATAGTAAAAAAAAAACTCGCTACAGTTGTCGCTGTTCTGGCATTAAGATATTTCAAATATTTCCCTGAAAGAATAAGACAATTAGAAATCAGGAAAAACCGCCGATACTTTAGCGACAAATTGGCGATTAAAGACAACGATCTCAGTAGAGTTTTAGTTTTAGTTTATGTCGAATGAGCCAATGGGGGAACTCTACAGTAATGTCGGAGCGGTAAAGATGTAATGTCATAGCTGAAGATTAAAATAACTCTCATCTGCCTCCTTGACTCTTGTCATTTAGCTCTTTAGCTGCATACCTTTTCCTCGAAGTTGTGAATCAGTAAATTTGGTGTGTAGGCATGGAAAGGGGGCGGGCACTTTCGCGTAAGTCTGACCTTGCAGCAGTGGCGGATACAGAAAAAACGCGCTAAAGATATCTTAAGCTACCTTTACTTTTATCGTAATAAAAGAATAATCAAGTCACATGCAAAGTTTTATTTAAACTTATTATAAACATATACAAGACAATGCCACCTTATGATATAAAAAGTTACAATTGTGGTTCTCTTCCTTAAATGACGAATTCTCTGGCTGGATACATATGGGGGCTCCCGCGGCCCCATATGTATCCGGCGTGCAGTAGTATTGGTTATTAAACAGGCGACACTTGAACCGATGGTAAAAATGGAACACGGCATATCTCTTTATATTCCATGATATGAGGATCCTACCATGCCTCGTTTCAAAGGGTTATTCCATAAAAACCGTGGTTTCAACAATTCCCACCTTTTAAAACAAAAAAAATCATCTCTTTTTGAATGAGAATTGAACGTTGTTCGGTTCCCTCTAAGCTTTATACAATTCACGTGGTTGACTCCCCAGAGTTTACTTTCTGTGGTCTAAAAGTGGGAACTTAAGATCACATTTTTTATGGTTGTGCCCTTCTAAAAAAATATTACTTCTTCTAACAAGCCCTTTCTAAAGTTGCCTCGCCCCCCGTTCAACACCTCATATATTCTAAGTCTGAACTCGACTCAAATATTCCATATAATTTTGGATGTATATAAATTCGCCATCTCTCTCCCCATAATTAGAAATGATGGATAAGAACACCCTTTAAGGGTGTTATTCATAAAAATTTTATAAAATAAATTAAAATGATCGTGTCAAAAGTCTGTACATAGTTAGAATAGTGTTGTACGGTGACGAGCTTCCTGAAGATTTCGGTTTTGGCCTCCGCAGGTGTCAGAAATTCACTGTATTTATTTTGGTAAGTATTATTTATGTATTTTAGTAAAACCGTCTCACTCACATTACTCCCACGCTCATCATTAAACATACTTCACGTGTGACAGCATCTGTTTCAATCGTCTTTTTCACAATTGATTAAATTGTATACCTACACACAAATCTTCCAGGAGCACAGATATTTTGCTAGTGTAGTGGTGTACTGGATGGATTAAAAAGTAATGATTATTTACCTTTTTAACGCTTGACGTTTTGATACAATTTCCAATAAAAAAAATTGTTATTGTACAGGTAAAATATATAGTAGGTACAAAGGGTATAGCTTATATGTACATCCTCTTTCTTATAACCTAATAAACAATAATGGGCCAGTGCAATTAGCAAAAAATGGGGTTGCGAACGTAATAATTCTGGTAGTTCTAATTTTTTTATACTGGTCCCCTATTGTAAAATCTAAATTTTCGACCGGCAGCGTTTCCAATGCAAATTTCGGATAAAATAGTTGTAATATATTTTGAAGAACATGAAAATTCCTACACCATTTTATTTATAATTTTCAATCTTTAATAGGCATCGAGATATTGTGCCAATTTAGTAGAGGATAAAATTTCATAAAATACGTGTATCTCTTATGTTTATTGTTATCTCTATTAGGTATCGAGGTTCTAATCCATCAGACCAAATATTGAAACGGCGCGGTGGTATAGTGTTTTAAACTTGGCATCCCGGATTTTTTTTCTTTTTTTTTTAACAGATGTTATTTGAATTTCGTAGGGCTATTAAAAGATATACGTTAACAACATCAATTAAATTATCAACGTAAATACAATTGTTACACAAATGTTACAAACGCAACTACCCACAGGATAATTGTGGGGTTTCACATGTAAAACTGTTTGCGGACTGTAAACAACATGATGGTTTTAGTTGATTATAATATGGGATAGTCTAAAGCAGTGGTCCCCAACCTTATTGTCACCGCGGACCAGTCAACGTTTGATAATTTTACCGCGGCCCGCCGGGGAGGGGGGGACACATTGGCAGGCCCCTGCGTGGCCCGGTACCATTTGATAATTATTTTAAGCTATATAAATGATGATTTTTCAAAAAAATATTTTGATTTTTAAGCAGGCGGAGCGGCCCAGTACCATTTGGTCCGCGGCCCGGTATCCAGGGATTGGGGACCACTGGTCTAAAGGTTTAAAGGAGCAAGGATAACCAAACACTTACCGAATGATGTTATATTGCTGAGCAGTGATCTTTTTGTCAATCGTTAAAATTATATAACATATTAAAATAAAATAGGATTCCGAGGGTCAGACAAGAGCCGGACAAACCTCACCCCATAAGCTCGGGCACCCCGGCTAAGTCACCTGCCGTAGGGAACCATATGGGGTGATCCATGGTAGAGGTGTTAGTTATCCAAGAATGGTTCCCGGGGCGGCGGTACCCACACCCACATCCCAAATTAATGTATAAATATGTCATTAGTCTTTTTGGACTGTACGAGGTGTGTTCAAAAGAAAAGGTGAATTTTGAATTTTTGCGGGCTGTGTAAATTCAATTATCGATTTTTTTTTGTTATGTTGGTACACATATGTTAGAATTATCAGCCATTTTGGATTAGTGGTTTGTTTTTGACAACTGGAAAGGTTAGTCACGTTTTTGTGTGTTCTTCGATTTTTTACTTTTGAAGAAAAAGGATCAAAGAATATGTATTAAATTTTGCGTTAAAAATGGAATAAAGTGCTCCAACGCACTTTAAATGTTGACTGTGGAATTCGGCGAGTCTACTTTGTCTCAAAAAAGTGTAAGTGGTACAAGCGCTTTACAGAAGGCCGAGAAGATGTTAATGACGATGAGCGTCCTGGAGTTGCAACCACGTCAACAAACGAAGAAAACATCGAAACACTGAAGAAAATGGTTTTGGAAAATCGTCGAATCACTATTAGGGAAGTTGCAGAGGATGTTGGCATATCAATCGGCTCATGCCATGCAATTTTCTCGTATGTTTTGGGCATGAAATGTGTGGCAGCGAAGTTTATTCCGAAATTGCTAAATTTTGAGCAAAAGCAACGTTGCATTAGTATCGCTCAGGAGTTGTTGAATGACGTCAACGACGATCCAGATTTGCTCAAAAGGGTCATAACTGGTGATGAAACGTGGGTATACTCGTATGGTTATGACGTCGAAACCAAGGCCCAATCATCCCAATGGAAGCGGCCAGAAGAGTCAAGACCGAAAAAAGCACGCCAAGTTCGATCAAATGTGAAGGTTTTTCTCACTGTTTTCTTCGATTACAATGGCGTGGTCCATCATGAGTTCTTGCCAACAGGTCGTACGGTTAATAAGGAATACTACAAGGAAGTTATGCAACGTTTGCGTGAAGCAATACGGCTCAAACGATCGGAATTGTGGAAAAAACAAATCATGGTTTTGCATCACGATAATGCACCAGCTCACACATCAATGCTTGTTCGTGATTACGAGTATTTGGCCAAAAACAACACCGTAATCATGCCTCAACCACCGTATTCACCAGATTTGGCTCCCTGCAACTTTTTCCTATTCCCGAAACTGAAGAGACCAATGAAAGAAAGCGTATTGCCACAATTGATGAGATAAAGTCAGAATCTAAGAACGAGCTGATGGCCATACCGAAAAGCGCATTCCAGAAGTGCTTCGAGAATTGGAAGAAGCGCTGGCATAAGTGCATTTTATCCGAGGGGATTACTTTGAAGGGGGATAAATGGATATTGATGAATAAATAAATACTTTTCGGAAAAATTCGAAATTCACCTTTTCTTTTGAACACACCTCGTATAAGAATAGTTGAAGGAGATTTAAATTGAAATCGATATTACTGTTCCTGGAGGATGCAAGTGGGTTCAAAGTGTTTAAATCAGGGGCACATAAACCGTCCATCGAAAGTAGATCGCGGTCATCATTTCGTAAGAAACATTATTTAAAAAAAATATGTTTTAAGTGGAAGAAAACAAATTAAAAGATAATTAAATGATACAATAAAACATTGTTTTAACCACTTTTTATTTTTTATGTCGACCGGTTTCGACACAACCGTTCCATTATCAGGGCATAATTTGAAACAAAGTTTTATTGTTTCATTTAATTATAATGGATAACCACAAA
This sequence comes from Halesus radiatus, assembly GCA_022606495.2. Taxonomy (NCBI): domain Eukaryota; kingdom Metazoa; phylum Arthropoda; class Insecta; order Trichoptera; family Limnephilidae; genus Halesus; species Halesus radiatus. The sequence goes on along the minus strand of JAHDVE020003635.1, from coordinate 125,643 downwards.
GTAATAGATTCATACAATAGTATAAAAGATAATTAATAACTTTGTTTAATCCTGTTTAATATATGTTTCGGTGAGCCAAAGGAAAACACTGATTTAAAAGTTCATCCGTTCGTTAGTTCCACCTTCATCCGCTTGCAAAGATAAGTGTGTCAAGCTGTAGTGACTAATCGATCGCCCGACTTCTAATATAATAATTAGAAAATTTGAGGATGGGCACTCCTATCCTAGATCATTTATCTTAATAAATTGACCGTGGTGTGATTTAACACCACGACTGTGACCGTGATATAAATCACAACACCACGACTGTGACCGTAATATAAATCACAAAGCGCAGCTCCTCCCAAACATGAAAATGTTCACGAAAAAAAACTCGACGCGGCAAGGCGCCAGCTTTTATCACTACCCGTCCCTCTCTAAAGAATCGCGAAAAATAATATTATGTAAAACTCATAAGGATGTGTAGGTATATAATACATAGCTTTAAAAAGTCGCCAAATCATTTTTCGTAATTACATTAATCAACAATATAATATTATATAATACGACATCAGATCAAACATGATCGGAACCCGAAAGTTTTTACAGTTTTTTAACAGCTACTTAATAGCATTTCTTAATGATAAAAAAGTCGTATATTTTTTATGTGTTCTGTCGTATTTTGCAGGTTGAACACGACCGTTCAGAGACATGATAAAGAAAAGAGATGTGACATTGGAAAACATCAATATCATTGGACATGTCGTTTCCTACATTTATGTTACTATTAGTAAGATTTATAATACGCGAAAACGTTATTAATTATGATAATTCGAATGTCATAAAGTTTGCTTCTTGATCAATAAAAGTATAAAAATATAGTTCTATTCTTATCTTAGGTCCTATTTGTTACCCGTGAAAAATCATGTCCCTTTTATTTAAAAAAAATATTCCAAGCATACATTAGTTCCACGTTTAAAAATAGCCTGCACAACTAAGACAGATGAACGTACATTTCAAATACAGATCAAAAATAATTGTCTAGTAAAATACTACAGGTAGGTACTTTATCAATTATTTTTGTGTTTAATTCGTAGAACTCCATATCATTTTATGATTTTCTTATCACATACAACAGATCCAATTTAAAAAATGTCACATTGTAACGCCAATTTTGCAAATGTCCACGACGTACGCACATGGAAATTATATTATTTAATTTATTATATAAGGGAGGTAAGGCAGTCCCGATTACAGAATTTTACTTGGGTCCCTTGAAATAGTTTACTTTATATTATTTTTTTTACGTATACTGCATACAACAGACAGAGGGTTAACATATGTAAAAATAATTACAAAGAAATAAGAAAATAATAAATACCAACGGTTTACAGCAACGTGTAAAAAAGCGATTCCAAACAAAATAACAAAAAAAAAAACAAGAGAAAATAATGTTTGGGTCAAGTGAATCTAAGTGAAAATACGAGATTCGAAAAAAAATTGTAAAGTTATGGGGGCTATCGTGAAATATGTGCGGAATCCTGCCACTTCAGTGGATGTTGTATTATAGATCAATGTGTATAGTAGACACATTCGCACAATAGGTTGGAGGAGAAGGTCAAGTTGGTTCTTTGGAAAGGAATATGGAAAGTTTCGGGGTTTCTTAGACCGTGATTGGCATTAATTTGGATTATACGTGGTTGTTTATAATTTTTTTAACGACGTTCAATTAATGTTTCTAATTTGAAATATTCTAGGCGTTTTTTATAGTCGGTAAGCAATTTCGACAATCCGGTTCTGTAGGATAGTGCCCGAGTCAGTCTCTATTGAACTGATTCGATCCTTATTTTGTGATTTTCCTATACTGGACTCCAAACTACAGAATCGAACTCAAGAATTCCGCGAATTATGGATGTGTATAAGTATGTATAAACAACTCAAAATATAGAAAATTAGCTAGAATTTTTTAAACCAACCGTCCGAAATTATATCAAAATTGCTACGAGGTTCTGCTCCGGGTTTTGTGGTTAAAAATGATAACAAAAAATATATTCGTATTCCAATCTCATATATTATAAATAATACTATAATAAGACTGGGGTTTTCTCGAGCACGCACAAAAAAAAATCATGACATCCGATATTGAAATTCAGTAGCAAGGAGAAAGTTTCTAATCATAGTCCTATTTCACTCTTATCTAATATATCAAAAATGTCGGAAAAAGATGTTTAAAAAAGACTAACCATATTCATCATAAAAAAGCCCAAGCATGAATGAAAATCAATTCGGATTCACACAGGGAAAAAGTACTTAAGTCACCATTGTTAAAATTTCGTCTAGTATATAGAGTAATCTGGACAAATCAAATAAATGTATAGGAATTTTCATTGATTTAAATATAATAATGGAATACTATCAAGTGCTTTCTTTAAAGAATTTATTATATAAAAACTTATATAAAAAAAATATATCTTATATAAAAATATTTGATTACATAGCCCTTAAATGTATAGAAGCTACTTAACAGAAATACCTCAAATGGTAAAATTATACAAAACATTAAGTGAATCACTAACAAGCAAATTTGGAATCCCTCAAGGCACTGTCCTCGGACCATTATTATTTCTAATGACATTTTCAACAGAAAATTAATGGTGAATTAATCTCGTACGCAAATGATACTGTATTATTAATAAAAGGTCTCACATGGGAATTAGATAACAAAAATTAATACTTTAAAATTATAGTTTAATAACAACCTACTCACTATTAACGTAAAAAAACAACATAGGTACGTCTGTATATGCGGAGAATAATCTCCGCATATAAAATACGTAAACAAAACGTTAATATCATAATCCATGATAACAAATGTAACAATGTAAACCGCAAACAAACTGATAAGTGTACCATAATCAAGTCTTCTGCCGAAATTAAATACCTCGGTGTGATTGATCAAAACTTGAAGTGGAACAGCCACATCACAGAGCTAGTAAAGAGAATAAGGAAATGTATCTATATATTTGTTTGGTTAAGAAATATTTTAAATGTGAACATAATAAAAAATGTGTACTATGCCCTTCTATACTTTTTGCTTACCTAAGGCATTATTGGGTGGGGAGAATCTTTTGAAAACAAAAAGTTTCACACAGAATCATCATAAAAGTAATAATAAAATACATTAAAAAAATTCCACCTTCTCAACAAAATCACCTTTCAGACTATTTCCAATACCAAACGCCGGAGATATATTTAAGTTTCTATTATAAAGAGAAAAAATTGTCCAAAAATAAATGTCTGAATGGTTCTAAGGACTCCTTGTATTACATTAATAGTTACAAGTTAATCTAACCTAACCTAACCCAACAGAACGTTATTTAATTTATTTGTACTAAAATGGCAAATAGTTTTCCCCGGGGTGAATTGTGTGTGGCGAACTTTCCCCGTGGTGAATGTTTCTCGGTGAATTTGCCGCCGTGAATTGTGGGCAGTGAATTCACCGGATACTGAGAAAGGGGATGCATGGGAAGCATCTGGTTATTACCTACTATAACATATGTCATTTGTAGCAATAGTGCGATTCTGAACGGTGGTCTTTCACCTGGGCGATACTAAGGATATTTACCACTCTACGGTACTCTGTTGATGGAGTGCGACTACTATCCGTGTCTCTACCAATGAACTTCCTACTTGGCATGCTCAGATTTAACTTTTTGCATCTCAGAAGGCCACCCACTTCTTCAGACTTCCAAGTTGTTTCGAGAACTATCTTGTCGGACATAAGTATTTTGGTTCCCGATGACTAGACATCGGATTATATGCATTTGCATATCAACTGTAAATAAGTAAAACCCTTTAAATGAAAACTTTACAGGAGACGACGAAAACAAACATTTTACTATTCATAAGACTAATTTTAAATCTCGATTTTTACATAAGAATGAATATTTTTTAAAGTGATGAAAAAAATCGTGTAAATATTAGGATATGTGAGGTTTAACTCATTTTACTGACAGTTAAAAAAAAACAGCAACAACCGGTTTACTATGATATACGAGTAGTTTTAGATATAAATAAACCCATTTCAACTAAAATGATTTTACCATATTGTCAATTGACACCACTAAGAAGTAGCATTCTCAAAAATTGTGGCTTCAAAGGTTTTATCTATTTACAGTCGATATGCAATATGCATATTTGGGCCTTTTTAGTCGTTAGTCCATTTGAGCCCCCTTTCGCAATTAATACACATTTTAGCCGTGTCAAAATATGGGCTTTTCAAATTAGAGATGGTCTATATTTTTGTTTTTTCTGAGGATACGGGTTATTTTTGTAATCGGTTCCCTTGGGAAATTTTGATGAAAATGAGTTTTGTGGTAGAGAAGGCCGTGCGCAAAATAATTCGATGTCTAGTGATGACTATAAAAATAAGCTTCAGTCTACGTTTTTAAAATCTTCCCGCTTGTAATGATTGACGATGAGAGGGGCAAATTGCTGCTGAACAGAATCGCTTTGAAATTGATATACGAGTATGAATTTTATATTACTCTGTTAAGAGCGATTCAAAGGCTAAATCATTCTGATATTCTTTATAGAATCCCTCCCCATCGAGGCGAGGTAATGTACCTATCTTAAATTAAAAACAAGTAAAAATCATTATCTGTATATTTTTTGATAATTCGATATGGTATCGATTTTTGATTTAAAGTATTTCATGGAAAATATTAGTTAACAATGCATATTAAAATTATTGCGAATTTTGGTATATTATCCGGACCACTGAAGAGATAATTCAAAAATAATCTGGACAATATTCTGATTCAATATTTAGATAACATTTCCTTTGTTTATTACTAGAGGTAGGATTTTATTTCGTCAATATTAAAAGTATATATCTGGGGTTCTATACGATTAATACCCATGATGATTTTTTAGATTACAATTAATGGGAATTTTATAGTATAGTGATTCGCAACCTTTTTTCACCCAAGGCACACCAACGTTTTCAAGAGTTTAATGATCAGAAATACGATGATAGAAAATGATAGAAAACGTCGTAAAAAACTCACGTTAAAATGTTACCTCTTCAATTATTACCAAAAAAAAATGTTAAAATCTTACCATTGTCACAATAAATTTACCAAAACAAATAAAAATAAAAGAGTCCATCAAAAATTATCAAAGCAAACATTTTATAACCTCATAATAACTTTAATAGAATTATTTAGAAATGTAAATTTTCAAGATGTCTTTTTATTTTTCAAATGTTAACTGGTTTCGACTCTTATTAAAAGAATGTTTAAACCGTAATAAGTAAATATGTACGTCAAATGCAATATTATTATTAATCTGGTCGTTTTTCGTTGTTTTTAATTTGTAACCCGCGTTACGTTGATAACAACTGTAATCGGAAAATTCTTAGAAGTTTTGAAATTTAAAAAAAAGAAATAATACAAGATAGGACGATGCAAATGTGATTTTTGTGTTTTTCAGAAATGTGACGTAAGCGTGAAAAAATATTCCACTCAAGTCTGCTCAAACGTCAACGCAATCGTAAAAAAATGAACCTACGAGTATATTGTTTTAAAAAAAATATGTATTTTACAATATTAATTACATAAAATAGGAACTTGTGCCAGCTAAGCCACTGCAAGTAGCTTGTCAGCAGGAGTTTAGTTCAACATTATTATATAATACAACAATAAATAACAATCATCATACAAATGTAGCGCAATACTAGAACAATGTAGGTGCATGCATGTTGTGATCAATGTACACAAGTTATGGAAATTTTTTTTTTTTTTTAAATTTTGAAAACGGCATAACAGTTCTGTTATAGAGATACTAGACTCCAATTACATAATACCGATTTAAATAATATTACGAAAATATCGAAATATCAGCAAGTATTAAACAAATTGAGGTAAAAAAAAAAACACTAGCACAGTTTTGTTACACTGAGGATAGACTTAATACAATAGTAGTTATCAAGGAGATATACAATAAAGGAGACCATCATGTTTGTACAATAGAAAATGCTAGAAAGAGTAAAATAGCGTAATTACATCAGATATCAAGGAGCTATACAATCAAGGAGAATTGAAACGTTGCTTGAAATGGCTTTCAGCCGTGTTTGGTGACCAGATCTGAATAGCCAGGTATTTCCCCATCTTCCTCTTCTCTTTCTCCTTCCCCTCCCCAATACCTTCAGCCTCAAAACATTCCACAATTGGGAATGAATTAGTCGCGCTGGCTCCAGACGGTTGGGAGCAGTTGGGCCTCTTGTGCGGTATTCATGTAAAAAAAGGAGACCGTTATATTTGTTACCATCAATACATACTGTTACTTTACAAAAGTAACAATAGTAAACACTTTAAGGTCGTAGAACCAGCCGGAAAGAATTTGTATTTCACTCAAAAACTGTTACCGCGCTCGGCGAGAGATGGGGACACCGAGTATGCTCCTGTCTCGCGGATCCGACGTATCCTATAGTGTGGTTCCGATGAAATTATTGATGAATTCTCTGTTCCAGCATTTTCACCGAATAAGTCATCATTTGGGTTTTGGGCATGGAAGTGCGTAAACATGAAAAGGAAAATAATAAAAAATATGGCATTATGCATCTAGCGCGATTTATTTTATACAAAATTTGCAATAATATGTACGTACATTCAGAATGGAAAAGCAGGAAGATACCGTTTTTTGTTGTTAATTTTAAAAATAGCGAAACTAAAAAGAATGTTTTTTAAAAATTTATTTTATAATAAATATTTATATTTAAAAAAAAATAAAACGTATGACAATAAATGTCATTATTTAAAAAAAAATAAACAATTCAAAAATAATATTAAAGTAAATTGACAAGCAATTGAATACGCCATATTTCAACACTTTGTTTATTTCCGCCATTTTTGATATTGGATTAAGAACATCATTCCGTATAAATGATACTTATTCGAAATAAACGTAAATGACAAATTTATTCAAATTTTATTTTTATAGTAACATGGCAAGCGACATACACGGTGTCCGGAAACTATTAATGAATGAAGTGAATCTACATCACATTTGTAATCGATTTTGTGTCATAACTTTTTTGATTTGAGCTTTCGTTCACGAGTAAATCGAGTCAGAAGTTGAAATTTTTTAAGATAATTTTGAGAAAAAAGGTCGCTAGGGGGTTACTATTAGCTGATGGTCATCTTTTAAAATGCGTTGAAGCGTAGAGACGCCTGCTTTTGTTTTTCAACCCCGTCAGATATCCGGACTCATTACCATTAGACCTCAATCATATAAAAAATCATTACTACCCCATTTGATGCAAGGTAGGATGTTTCAAATTACTGGACTATTATTTTGACGAGCTGCAAAAAACGAATATTTATAATTTTTCACATAACACATTATTAAACTCCATTGCATTTTATAATAAAATAATATCTATTGGTTAATATAAATAGCCGCTGTAATTACGGTTGAATCGGTCACCATAATATCATTGATGCCCGAACATAATATACGTATATGTAGGTTCAGCTTTAGAAAAACAATTCATTTGATTCTTTCCCGTGAAAATTAAATAAAACATAACTATAACTAATGATGTTATAAAAATTATAAGTACGCACAGAAAAAAATCTGACTGAATACCACTGATTCGTTCGGACTACCCTATACGGTATAGATCTACATTATTAAATATCGCTAATCAATGTTTTTCTTCAAAATATTATTTCCAAAAATGTTATTGGTGTTGTGACTAGTGTTTTCTGGTGAAAGATTTCTCACTTGGACTTTTTCTGCCCATTCTTAACCAAATAATTCTTACAAAATCTTGTTAATCAATTTGACGGCCTCCATGGTCGAGGGGTAAGGCTCTCGACTACGAATCCGAAGGTCGCGGGTTCAAATCCCGGCGTGCGCAAGTAATTTTTATTTAATTAATTTGTGTTGTTTCACAATTAATTCATTTAAAAATAATATATAGTATATTTGCGCACGTTCCAGAGTGGAAGATACTATCAGTATCGCCCTGGTGAAAGACCACCATTCAGAATTGAAACGTTGCTTGAAATGGCTTATAGCCGTGTTTGGTGACGAGATCTGAATAGCCAAGTATTTCCCCTTTTCCCCACCTTCCTCTCCCCCTTCTCCTTCCCCTCCCCAATACCTTCAGCCTCACAACGTTCCCCAATTGGGAATGCCATAGTCTCACTGGCTCCAGACGGTTGGGAGCAGTTAGGGACTCTTGTGCGGTAGACATATAAAAAAAAAAAAAAAAAATCAGAGCATCGCAAAAACACGTCTGTCCACTGCCAGATCTCGGCAGATACTGCGAATTTAACCGGCGTAAATACGTGTCGGACCAGCGATAAAATATGTTAACGCGAGCTCGTAAATTTATTAAAATACAATCCTTTTTTTCTATTTATGTCTAATTGCTTAATAATATCTAAGTCAAATAGGTGTGTAAAAATTCTGAAATATATCGATTTGTACGTCCGTAAATAAATTGACAAAAACGAAGGAGGTTCGTAGCAAAACACATGCTCGAAATTTTTTATGAATGATTTTATTTAAAGTAAAATTGAATTTCTGAAACCAGACCAAGCTAAATAATTTATTAATTTATAATATTGTATCATTAGATGATATGAAATATTTGTTTTTTTTTTAACATCACGTTCGTTTAAAAATTTAAAAAAATCTGCTCAAAAACTTTATTATACAAACATATATTTATACATTTCCAAAATTTTAAACTTACTATACTAAATAAAATAACAATCCTTTGAAATCAATTTAAGAGTCGATACGTCTAGAATTCGATTGAAAAATGGCTGTGTTTCAGTTGTGTCTGGTTATATCGCCTTAACATGAGTGAGAATTTCGCCATAGAGCAATTGTTTTTAAATTCGTATGGCAACTTGTTAAATATAAATGGTATAATATATTCAAGGGTTCGTTGACCATATTTATTTTATTGAAGGATATTTATTGTAGCCATTCGCACAAAATACCGTTTTCATACAAACACTATTCGTTTTTCAATGGACGCAAGCGTCAAGAGATCTTTGGTGTGTTCTTTTCATGGCGACAAATCATCTGAAATGCAAACGTTAAAAAACGCGACGTGACGACGGAATATCTTCGTTCTTATAAATAAAAAAAACGTAACAAATTGACGAAAATTTAATTATTTTAATTATGAAAATTAGCCACCACAGAACGCCAGTTAATTGGAATATTTTAGGAAACAGACACTTTTCGAACGTAACGCTTTAAATATTGAGACGAAATATTGGTTGGCGGGTGTACATACGGAATATGAAATGAAATAAATTGTTTTTGTATATTTAACCTTCAATTTTCTTCAAGAAACTTTGTTCTTCTCTTTCTGTATCTTATATTATGCCCTTTCCCTTAAGTATTTTTTATTATTTAGCATCTCTCTCTACCAAGTGATAACTAAACCAAAAACGATGCATCCTGTGAACAACTGAATTATTTAACACTTCGCACTTCCAAATGTTAATTTTATAAGTATGATAATGTTAATAATCTCTAAATGTTCGAAAAAAAATAGATAAATGAATTAAAGAAATTATAGTAATGACTAGACGGGAATGCTGTGTGGATGCTATTTTTAAGGAAAGGAAGGAGATAATAATATGAGGGGTGGGTAGTAATCTGAGGTTCAGTGTGCCCAGGAGTGACGGACGCAATAATTCATCCCCCCCACTGCGGTGCAAGAGGATGGGAGAGAGTCCGGTTGGAGAGGTCAAGGGGTCTCCTTCAACCGGCCATTTCGAATATGATCCACTACGCAATAGGTGGGCAGACGAATGCGCCGCGCCGCCAAGACCTGACCAAACCTCACCCCATGAACCCTCACCCCGGTCATTCTTTCTGAGTCACTAAACCGCTATCGAACCACTTGGAGGTGACGGTACCCATACTCGTCTCCCAAAGTGAACCCTCATTTACGTTATTGTTGCTTGTTTTCTTCTCACCTGCGTATTTGCCGCGTTTTCGGTATTACGTCTTATAAATTCTATAACTCAGCTAATTTTATGAATATTATTAATCGATTTTGACATACTTATTTAGGAAAGTCTACAGTATAATAACTTCAACAGCATTAAAAAATGTGTGTTTTTTTTAATTTTTGGAAAATCGCCATAAGATACGATAAGTTGACAAATTGTGTGACTGCAAAGATTATGCCTACATTTTCAGATCGGGCTCTGCTATCTACATGCGCCTGGGTGCATCAACTTGTTAATCATCCCCACGCTATACTTATTTGAGATAAGTATTAAGTACATGTAATTATTTTTAGATTAGACCCTTTCTATATATATTATAATGAAAACGAAAGAGATTATTTCAGTTATCCTTTTATCGGCATTTGCGAAATACGTGATAAATCTTAAGTTGTTAATTTACCCGATTTATAAATTCACCATGACGTATAAAGTTTTGATAATTTCTGGTCCATCGGGGGCTGGAAAGACATCCCTTAAAAATCGTTTGATTAACAACCCCAAAATATTGGTTGGATTCAGCGCATCGGACACGACCAGGAAACCGAGAGAAAACGAAGTTCATGGGGTTGATTATTATTTCACTAATGAAGTTGAAATGAAGAAGGGTTTTGATCGAGAGGAGTATTATGAGAAAGTTGTTTACAATGGGCACATTTATGGCACAAGGTATTCACAATTTCCACTTAATTTTTTGTTCAACCTTAAAGTTTCCAACTTTATCCCCTTTTAATAAGATATTTTTGTTGTTTTAAAATCGCTGTTAAAATATTGCAGTGCCGATCATTATAGTGGAGTATTTTTCTGATTTTACGTATTATTCCCGTTTTACACCATGTATTATTTCGCTTCTCGTATACGGATTCGGGATGAAAAAGGGACGTTTTCTATTTTTGGTACCGATTTGCGTACGGATTGGCGTCCATAATTTGACAGTTGCCATTGTTTTACGTAACAATTATTTAACGTTTTATCTGGAAATGTTGCGTGTTTATTTCGGAATGTATTTAAAATTTGTAATAAAGATTACAAGTAGACTAGACCGTGTTTATTACTGATTGTGAATTGGAAAACATGGAGATCAACGACCCTCTGTAAAAAAAACTGATCGTCAGTGTAAAAATCTGTGACAGAATCTAAAGAAGTTTCAGACTCTCAGGGTGATATTATAGACGGAAGAAAATGAAATTATCTAACATTTTATTTTAGTTGTGTGATTTTCACCTTTGTAAACAAGTTTCATAGTGATAAATGTGAATATCTGTTCAGGTAATATAATATGAGTGATTTTAATTAAAAAAAATTTTTTAATCGTTTTTATTTATTATTATTATTTTTTTAAAATTTAATGTTAACAAAATTTAATAATGTTATTATTAATCTGCAAGCATTTTAGTTTTTATTATTGTGACAGCTGTTTTGGCGTTGGAGTTTGAAAATACCCTTGAACGTCGAAACAGCTGTCACAATAATAAAAACTAAAATGCTCGTAGATTAATAATAACATTATTAAATTTTGTTATTATTAAATTTAAAAAAAAATTATAAAAACAAATTAAAAAATAAAATAAATAAAAAATCACCCATATTATATTCTTGCAAAACTTAATAATAACATTATTAAATGTGATTTACATTAACTTTAATAAAAAAAATAACTCCGCTCTCCATCTGGTCTTTTGAAGTCCTTTTCCTTCTTGTCTCCAATTTTCCAAGGCAGTAATGCAATATTCTCCCATTACAGGGTTGTAACTTGCTGATAAATCAATCTTATTTGATATGGGTACAGTGAAATAAATGCTTATTTTCAGTGGAATAGGTATTTCAAAAAAGTAGTTCTGGTAACAGTAATTTTAGCAAGACATGTTTTTAATTTTCATGTAAACGAACGTTGACGCAGAATTTCATTTATTTCAATTCCTCAAACTTCATTTTTACTGATTTTTCGCGGCTCCCATTTATTCTTAGCGAGGAGTTCTTTTCTAACCGTCTGCCCTCAACCAAGAACGCCATCAGATCATACTGTAATTTCAATGGTCACCTGTAAGCCGTACAGCGTATCCAGGATATTTCCAATTCATCTTAAGACTGTGATGGTATTTCTGGAAAGCAAAGGGATACGAAGCATGGTTGTTTGCAAGGCTCTTTATGCGGTGTAACAACGTTCTTGGTTAGAATCCATCTGTTCACGTAATGTTTACATCATAACACACACACGGTTGGCCGCCACATACTTAGTTGGGGAAAGAAGCTGCAGAGGCTGTGTAAGGAGAAACTGGGCCTGCAATGGACTGGTGCCACTGAGGCATCACAGGACATGTACGCTTTGTCGAACCAATGGATCCCTCATCTAATAATCCTCATCGGGATGAAAATAATGATTTGGATGGTTTTAATTTTATCTGTTTTGTTAATTTCATCAGAAAACAATCTGTGAGAGAAGTCATTGACGCTGGCAAGATCTGCATTCTGGACATGGCGGCGGATGGAGTGAAGCAGTATAAGACTCACAAGAAGACTGGAGAAGAAGACTTGGATGCCCAGTACGTGTTTGTGAAGCCTCCATCCTTGGAGGTACTGGAGCGACGCCTGAGAAACAGGAATACTGAGTCAGAAGAGACCCTACAGAAAAGGATGAAAATATCACAAGAAGAGTTACAATATGGTGAGATAAATATTTGTGCTTGAATGTTTTAAGAACTGGTGTTTTTTATAAGAATTTATTTTCCATCTAACAGGCTTGCATTTGTTTAAATGGAATGCCAAGAGCATATTTGATTTTAATCAACATAATAGGCCTTAAATGAAAAATTTGAGTGTAAAACGTAATGTTATCTTATATATATTTGTTCGGATAAATGTTTTCGCTTTATTGATGGGTAATTATTATGTGCGGTATGTTTCTCTGTCAGACAATTATGAAAATTAAAATAAATCTCAGGACAAATCCAATCTCAGTTTTCTCGGAACGATAAAAATAATATTTTTTTTTTATATCCGGAGTTAACTCAATTTCCAATAGAGGTCCAATATTGGCATTGAAGTACCTACAATAGTGTGGTATCTTTGTGCGTATTTTAAATAATTTTTTCTCTTTTTTATGTACATAATTTTCATAACAAGTATTTTCTTGTTTCACAATTGATGTTATTACCTGTATACTATTATAAAACGTATTTAATATTACACGTACTAACTATATTGATGTTTACATTCTAACAACATTATGAACAATGTGTCCTTAGAACAGGGTACCCCAGTAAAGACACATTTTTCTTTCTTTCCTTATATGCATACTAATAAAAAAATAATAGTGATATAGCGAAATTGAAACGGCTTCGAGGGAAAATGATAAAATATAAACAAACCTTCCAGATAGGGTGATAGATCCATTCGTTTTGAATGCAATTGATGCTTTTTATATTGCAAATAATTACGAAAACTAAAGTAATCCAATAATCAAATTCGTAATATCTTAGCATCAACATTCGTAGCATCTTCAACAGTATACTTTGAATTTAATGTAATGACTTATTGAAGCTTATAAACCTCACTAAAATATTGAATCATCGAAGATAATTTTAACAAATCTCGAATGAAATACGAAACAGGAAAAAACACGAAAAAAAGTAACAATCACATCTGGGAATCGAACCCAGGACTGAATTCAATAAATTTCATTGCAATTGATATAACATTAAAATATCTCGAAAACATTGATATAATAAAGTGCTGTTTGTGATAAGTTACATCCAACTTTTATTGTTAATTGTGCTGAAAAACTAGTTGCTCATGTGACACTGCTGTACAAAAAATCCTTTAAAGAAGGTGTATTTCATTCAATTTGGAAAAAAAGCTTTTGTAAGACCTGTTTTCAAAATAGGGGATACGCATAATATATAGATCTATCTCTAAAAAACATATAGATCTATCTCTAAGCCTTATGTCTTAAGCAAAATAATGGAAAAAAAATCGTGGATGATCAACTTTTCATTTATGCAAAAATACTATCATCAGCCCCCATCAACATGGTTTTTTTAAAGGCAGGATCTGTTGAATCAAACGTAGGACAGTTTATCGATTTTATTCTTAACTTTATGGACAGTGGGAAACAGGTAGATTCCATTTACACTGATTTTTCTAAAGCCTTCGACAAAGTAAATCACGAAGTACTATTAAATAAACTCAAGGTGTTTAACTTTTTATATTAAAAATAGATATCAAGCTGTTGCCTTAAAAGGTTACATGGCACATATTATAGCCATTCCGTTGGGGGTACTTCAAGGCTTCCATCTGGGGCCTCTATTATTTATTTTGTATATAAACGACATGAAATATGTTATTAATCATTCTAATTTCTTAAATTATGCAGATAATAAGAAATTATATAAATTTATTGGCTCCATAGATGACTGCTATAAGTTACAAGAAGATTTAAAAAAAAAAATGGAATACTGGAAAAACAATCAATTATATCATAACATAGACAAATGTAATGTAATAACCTTTAGACGATTTATTTTTATTTTTAAATTAATTAAATAATTATACTTATAAATTAAACAATGTACCCCATACAATGAGTAGAAACTATAAAGGATCTTGGAGTATTACAAGATTATAAAATACTATTTATGGATCATATTGAATATATTTTAGAAAGAGCCAATAAACCAATGGGCTTTATTATAAGCATTGCAAATCTCTTCACTATACCAAACACACTAATTCTATTGTAATTTGGAATCCTCAATATCAAACTTATATTGATCGTATTGGAAATATTCAAAACAAATTTATAAAACGCCTATCGTATCGTTTTAGTGATCATCGGTTGAATCCTATTGCTTTAAATAAACACAGAAACATCTCTGATGCTTTTTATTCTTATACAAAATTGTGAACTGTCTTGTTGATTCACCATATCTGTTAGAAAGGATTGCGTTTCGTTGCACCAGATCAAACAATTTATTAAGAATTCCACTCTCTAAATCCAAATAAACACAAACCTCTTTAATAGGACGTATCTGCAAAACCTTACCATATATCGTTATTTTCAATTTTATCTTGAAATCATATAAAATGAAGTTAACTGAATTAATATTTTAAATTCTGTGAACATTCTTCTGGTAACAGAAGAATGTTAATTTATTATTTTTAATAGTATATATGCATACACCATGCTCACTTTGATTATGTTATAATACGAAAACTGTTTTTTTATTTACATAAAATCTAATGTTTTATTTTTTATTATCTGTAATACTATGTAGGTACTATGATTCATTTAATGGAATCTAATTAGTCTAGAATATGTCATTTTTTATTATGTTACACTCCTATTTATAATGAATTTTGTTTCATAGATAATATATATATATAAAACACATATTAACATGATATTTTGTTGTTTTGTAGGAGAGCAACCAGGAAATTTCGACTTAGTGATAACTAACAACAACCAGGATGAAGCGTATTGGCAACTGCTGAAATTTGTGGAGAAAACATTCCGTCAATAATTGTAAGGCACTTTTACCTTTTTAATTTTTTTTTACATGTAGCAGGCCCTGAAGGCTACCCTTATTCCAGATTTGAGGATGCTATGTGGGGAGTTCTTTTATGGAGAGGTAGGAGTGATACCGGGATTCTAAGATGCTCTTGTTGCAGGTAGGAGGAAACACAAAGCAGACAGATCACACTGCAATACAAGACCCAGGGCCGGTTCCATGACATCTCGCGCCCGGTGCAGTACGTAACGAAATAAGCATTGATCAATATAATATGACTACAATAATAATATAATATAACACACAAATAAGATTTACTAATATCATCTTCAATTAATTCTCACAATTGTCATATTCTACTCGATTTTGGGAACGTTATATTTTTATTTTCTGTGTCTTTTTCTGCTTCGCATTTCATTTGAGATGTTTTATGAATATTATCATCAATTAAATGTTACAATGAGTCTTATAAGTTATTGCAATAATTTAAATATTTATTCTGGACTAATTGTAGAAAAGTCAATAGATGTTCCATATAAAAATATAATAAAACGGATAGGAATATCCGAGACAATTATATCTTACAATTATACGAAAAGATAGCAGTCAAAAATATAGATATGAATTGAGGATTATAAGGGAATTAATTGAGTGTTGGCACACCCTCCTTGCTTCATTCACATTCAAACATCGCCTCATACATACTCTTCTGTTATACTGACACGACCAACATTTTATTTTATAGGAATGGGAAAAGCGTCGATTTCTTCAATCCCGAGTTAACCAAGACATTTGCTTCTACCTCGTTATCCTGCCATCCGTGCTAACACTATAATGAAGTAACAGCGCAACAACGCAACTGGGTCCAGTTTAATCACTCCCGCCCTTCCGGAAAACTACCCATAGACCATATGTGATTTAAGACCTGTGTATTCTTATGGTTATTACAAACAGTATATTTTACTTTTGACACTTCCTCCTTCTTGAGTCAACGTTTTGGACTCCCAGTATTCATCATCAGGCCAGATGTGAATATTTTCACATCCACAAGGCTGTATGAAAAGGCTGGAGAACCGCAACATAGCTCAAAATAAAAGAAAAATAACTTTATTACTACTATTAACATTCATTGATATTTATGCAACAACAAAATAAATCTACGGGTTGTATCAGAACGTACCCGATAGAGTTTAACCACCGATTCCTGAGCATACTTGGATTAAAAAATCTGAATGTCGTTGACATTTTTTTTCAAATAAAAAAAATAGTAATTTTCAAACACACGTTTCCACTTATCACACTGCAACATTTCGCAACGGATTACATGATACACATTCCGTCTCTTCTGAACGAGACGGAGCGCGTATCACGTGATGCGCCAGGTTGCACTCATCGGATAGCAAAATAACATCTAATTTTTTTCTCCAAATAAGCTCAGGAATCGTTGCTAAAGTCTGTCGGGCATGTGCTGATACACCGTGTATATTTAAATTTCTCTTCATTTTGATAGGGTATCGGATAATTAAAAAAAAATAATAATGGTGAAGTACAGTTCTCTTTTTTTGTGGAAGACAGTGTTTGTTTTTGCAATTATAATGATTTGTATTTGTGTAGTATAACGGGTAGTGTGTTTTGCATGCCCTACCAAACTCTTAAAATTTTATTTTATTGTTTATATTAAATTTACTAATTAAGTATTAATTATTATACACGCACACTCACCGCTAGATTTCACACCTCATTTAGTGCTGTTGTGACACAATTTCATTTGTTGTTCCTACAACTTACTTTCATAGATATGTTTCTTTTATTATTTTATACAAAATACTATAGTTTTCTATCAGTTTGAATAAGGTTTTTCTATTTCTTATCTTTATGTTTTCGGAATTTATTTTTTATTTTTCTTGCAACAGCATTTCATTTCTGAAAAATGCAGCATTGCCATAAAACTACGCTTATTATTTTAAAAAGATCATATTATTTTATATAATATAACGTATTACCTATACTATATTTTATGCATCCACACTTTAACCTATTAAAATGACTGGTTTTAGTATGTATATATATTTTTTAACATAATTGTCGCAGGAAAGCGCTGTAACAGCCAAGGTCATGTAAAAAAACGCAGATTTAGAGGCTTATATGTCCATTAAAAAACGTAGTATTGAAAAAACTAAGATTTTTTCCAACGTCGTACAGGTCTTATTTTTCATTGTAGACCCAAGATAAAAAAAACCCGTGGAATGGTGTATAGAGAGCTTTTTGGTAGTGGTGGTTACACCAGTATTACTTTCCTGCGACAAATATTAATATGAAAAAAAAATTTAATCGTTTTGTAACGATATTGGATATAAATTAAATGTTTTCTTTGGAATGAATCGACGTTTTCAACCTTTTGTATTTTGTATTTTGTATTATAACCTTGGGTTATTTTGTTAAAAATATCGGTGCTATATTATTTTTTAATCGACTTTTAAAAAACACAATTCCGTTGAGGTGATTTTGTCATAAAAACGGCGCTCTATCATGCATCAGATGTTTTAACGGATTAAAAAATAAAAAGAGATTGTTATGGTACTTCACCAAAAGGGTGATCTATAAGTGCATTTTTAATGGATTAAAAAACAAAGATTGTGGGGGTGATTTTTTCACTAAAAATATTAAACTTCTTTCATTCATCAAGTCTAAGGATTAAAAAGTCTTCAAACCTGAAATCGATTCATGGATTTGCCCAATTTTGAAAGAAATGTGTTTTTTGTCTAATAAATAACATAGCCAGTTAAGATTTGGCATAAGCAATATAAAATATCCTAGTATTTTCATTTCCACTAAAAATGGTTTAAGTTCATATCATTAATTTCATGTACACATGTACGGTGTTGTTAGGGAATAAAAAACCTAACCGAGTTTTCTAACTCATCGGGATTAGCATGCAGATATAAAATGATGAGATTTTTTTTATTATAAAAAAACTAACTGACATGTACCCGGTCTGGCTCGGGATTAAATTATTTTTTTTAAAAAGTTATGAAGTTGTGAATTCTTGCTTGTCATTAGGGTGCCATAATTGATTTGACAGCGAAAGTAATGCCTTGTGACGACTATTAATATCTCTAAACAAACAAACATCAATTAAGTAATTAAAAACGTACTTTGTTTAAACCACTTTTATAAGAATAAATAAATATCTCTACATGTTTCGACAGCAATGCTGACATCCTCAGGAATATATGAATACTAAAAAATAATTTCAATTATAGACAAATGATAAAAATTAGAACAATAATTTAAGAACATACAAATTATAAACATAAACAAAAATTAATTAATTAATCTAAAACGCTAATAAAAATAATTATAAAGCATTGAATAACAATTTTACATTATAAAATAAAAAAGAAATTATAATTAATATTAATATGAAAATATATTTAAGAGATAGAAATTTAAAAAAAAAATTGAATATTTATTAAATTTAATTCGTTATTAGTAGTTTTTCTTATTTCTAAAATTTCAAATTTATCTAATTGTAAACCGGTTGTATTTATATGTATAATTTTTAAACCTTTATTTATATGGAACGAATGATTGGTTTCTAAAATATGATTTGCAAATTCAGAATAGTTGTTATTATTTAAACACAATAGGTGTTCCTTAACTCTAATACTGAAATTTCTACAAGTCCTTCCGATGCAAAAATAGTTGCAATCATTACAAATCAATTTATATACCCCCGACTTATTCAAAATATTATCTTTATCTTTGTATCTAAGATATATTTTTTTAAATTATTATTAGTATAAAAAGTTGGTTGAATGGTATTTGTAAGTTTTTAATTATTAAATTTGCGGTATTATTATTTAAAAACAATATTTTTCTCCACTGTTTACTAACATCAGTTATTTGTGGATATACATAAGATTTAATAATTTTTTTCTTAAACTTTATGCTTAATGTATTATTTATTAATTCAGTACTATAACCGTTATTTATTGCAATCTGTTTAATTATATTTAATGCTTTGTTAAAATTATTATTTTATAGAGGTACATTAACTAATCTACTAAGCATGGAATGAAAAGATGATAATTTTTGAACAAAAGGAAAATTAGAAGTATTATGTATAACTATGTCTGTATAAGTATCTTTACGATATATATTAAATTCAAATTAATTATTAACAATAGAAATATTTAAGTCTAAGAAATTAATGCTAAAATTTTGTCCTATTTCTACGGCGAATTTAATTTTTTTATGAATTTTATTTAGGAAATTAAGAAAAATATTAAGTTGTCTTTCAGTACCAGTCCATATACAAAAAACATCATCTACATATCCTTTCCAAAAATCAACATATTTTAATAATGAAGCAGAACTATTAAAAATTTAATTCTCTAAATTCTTTAAGAAAATATCAAATACTAAAGGGCTAATACTAGAACCCATTACTAAGCCATCCTTTACAAACATTAATTTAAAATTTTTATTTCATTCCAAACATTTATTTTTTCAAAACATATCTAAATAATAAATTTATTTAGTAGGTTCCTACTTGTGTTTTTTATTTTCAAAATATTCTACCCAACCAAACCTTCTTTGAATATGTAATCTGTGGCTAACCAGAGTGGTATATCTATCTATGGGCTAATCTCAATACAACATAGCGGATTCAATGTTTTTCATACTAATTTTAAAACGTTATAGTAACAGTGTTACATATTGTATTTCATTCGATATTGTATTTGTATTTCAGTGTTACATATTGTATTTCATTCAATATGTAACATATGTGCTGTTTTTGTAGAATTTTATTGTAAAATCACAGTGGGTACATACTCGTATATCTTGTAGGTATATTAAGTTAGCAGCAATCTTCCCAATAAGCCCTCCATTGATATGCTTGGTGTAACCTTAAGTGACCAGGTCAGGTATGGGGGCTCCATCGAAGCCAGAGTAAAGTTAGCCTCTCAGAAGCTGGGCGTATTGTACAGACCCCGCAGATACTTTAACAGTACACAACTGCTGACCCTGTACAAATCGCAAGTGCGTCCCACTGTAGAATTTGGCAGCCACCTCTGGTCGGGAGTCCCAAAATATCTGAAAAAAACCCTTGACTCTGTGCCGAAACGGGCGGTCCGTTTGATAGATTCGCCTATTTTAACAAACGGATTGCAATCTTTGGAGCACAAACGTCAGGTGGGAATGCTGTCCTTGTTCTACCGGTATTTTAATGGAAGATGTTCTGAGGAACTAGCGTCATTGATCCCTTCGGCACCGGTGCACACTGCACAGTCCCTTCTACGACTCGTTCTTGTGTTCAACAGCTCGGCTGTGGAATGATCCGTCCTCTGTGTTTCAAGATCTAGGTTCTCTCCTTTGTATACTCTAAAATACCCTCCATATATAATCCCCATAGATAACATCGTAAAAAAAACTGTTACTGTAAAAAAAATCACCATGAAAATCATCGGTAAATAGAAATAGTACTATTGGATACCTACACAAAATAAAGTTACTTACTTTAAGTATGTTAAAATTTCAAGATGCATTACGCGCATGAACAGAATAACATTGCTATGAATACATTAATGACTTAATAAGCATCCATGTCTTTGATTCGCAAATGGATCAATCGTGTTCGACATTATTGCGGCAATAATGCAATAAAATATATTTCATTCGACTTTTGCGTTTATTGCGCATTTTTTTACATTATTCAAAATAGGTTTGAGAGTTTGGTCGACCATCCAAGCCACAATTGTCATTTCAGGTTATGGTAATTTTTAATTTATTTCATAGTGCATTTTTTACACCTTAACTTTATAGATTATGTAAATAGATATTGCAGTTAATTATTCACAGAATTAACCGGTAAATCGAGCAACAAAAAATTTAGTTAAACAGATCCGCATTATGAACTTCGTAATGAACTCTTATTTATTTAATAATTGAAGAAAATAATATTAACATATCCTAAATGAAAGACGAAACAGGAAAAAAAGGACAGAAAATAAAAAGATTTCAGTCGCATCTGGGACTCGAACCCAGGTCCTCTGCCTATCCGGGGCAAGGCTCAACCAACTTGGCTAATGAGACCAGTTCAATTTATGTCATCTTCATCGATATCATATCTCAAATTCAAGATTTGTGAATATTATTTTCCATGTTTTAATCTCATATTATTGGCAGCTAACTTTATGATGTTTACAAAGTTCTACCCGAACACAATTGCAAACTAAATAGTGTCTTGGATTAGAGTCTTATTTATTAGTCTTATTTATTTCTTAAAATCTGTGACTTTTTATTAAAAAAAATTGCCGGAATTCGCATACTATTAAGCTTTTTATGAATAAAGGTAAAAATATAAACCGATGAAGTCATAGTCGATGTGCGCATATGATGAACAAATGGGGTCCAAAGGACTCTGTATAAAATTATGTGCAAGTGGACATATCCAAACTCCAAAATACTGAACCCATCGTAGAAGAATGTTTTCTTCATCAGTTTCCCTCCGGTACATCTGCGCTGAACAAAGTGACACCCGATTCCGTCGACTGGCTGAATAACTTCAACATCCTACGAGTACTTTGACTTCGATCAACTCTCTTCCACCATACGAAGAATAATAAAGAATTTAAAATTAAAACCCAAGTTTAGGTAAAATAAAGTGCATAGTTCCAAGATTTCTTCAATTCTTGTCCCACGAATGGTCTGGAATAGACTTTATGTAGACTCTTTTCCTCAATAGTAAAAAAATCACCTCCAGGGCGCCTTACATCTTGTAAAGTTTGTAGCCCCTTTTAAAAATATACATGTTTTTAGACCATTCCTAAAGGTTTCCAAATTGCCTTCTAACCTCAAACCAAATGGAAGGTCATTCCAAGAATGTTCGCCCAGTACATTGAAAGCTTTGTCCCCAAATTTAGCAGCATTCGTACGAGGGTTCAACCAGTCTGTTTGACCCATCAGGCTTGGTCGACTTGAGCGGGAGTTGCCTCTGAGTAAGATTGTCCCCCACGCAGAGATCAGTCAAGCATGATGGTGCCAGCCCGTTCGGTGCCTTACATTCCATTCCATAAGACAAATTTAAATCTATGTAGAATACTCGTATAGAGTAACCATAGATCGACGTGTATTGAAAGGTCGAAGATTCTCCGAGGTGGTGCAATAAATTTGGAGTACTTAAGTGCTGAAATTGAATTAGTCTTAAACGATCCTCTTGTCAGGGTTATAATTAGATTAACTGCTTAAACTCACGACAAATTCACTTGAAGAAATGGGAGAGGTTTTCAGAGCCAGTGTCATGTGGTTTGCTGGATATGTTTTTTTAAGAATGTATTCGCAGAATTCATAAACATTTCACTACGAAAATATATATATTTTTTGACAATTTACGAAGAACAGTAACATACTCGTATACACAAAATGGGGAAATCATTTGGAAAAAAAATATTTTGATGCATTGGAAAAACTAAACTAATATTGGCATTTGATTGTAGATATTTATTATTTTGGAATTACATAATGTCGTAAATATGGCAAGACCAAGCTACTCAATTTGTTTTGAAATGTGTTCTTCGCATTAAAATATTTTCGCATATTCGCATTAACAAGTCAAAATACCATAATTCTTTCTTTAATATTTTATTTATTTATAATTTTGATCCGTGAAAATAATATATTTTTAAATTTATCTAATATTTAATACATGGTTATTTCGATACATAAAATATCAAAAACACGGAAAAAAATTCCATTTAATTATCTTCAATTAAATAATAAAAAAAGTTTAAAAATAAACTTATCTATTTTTATTATTATTATTATACGTGGTGCCACTAATTTCGGTACGCCGTTTCATGAAAGTAAAACATGTGGACTTGAACCATGCTTTTTAAAACCTACTTTGACTTTCCTATGAGCCATCCTTGTATAGCCATATTAAACCCTTTAAAATATCGCAGCGCCCTTAATTATTGTCTACTTTTTAATGTCAGACTGCACTTTTTTATTAAGTACCTACGCAATGTATTAAGACAAAAATATAGGTAAAATCTTTATTTTTATTATAAGGGTGTCGTTATAATATGTATAGTGTAAGGAAGATGTCAAAGTTAAGATCGACCCTACACGGGAAAGATGACGGCCAAGGCTTTAATCAAACATTCTCCACATAAAAGCCCAATGATAAAGGAGACCATGGAGGTCTTTTACAGAGAAAATGACTTAACGTGGGTCAGAATTCCTTTTAAAAATTATGTGTAGCTTGGTATTTAATTGTAGATATTTAATATTTTGGAACTACAAAATGTCATTACTGTGGCAACACAAAGTTACTCACTTCGTCCTTAAAATGTGTTCTTTACAATCAAATGTTTTCACGTATTCACCATATGATAGATAGTTTTAAAGTAACAATGCAAAATATCGTAATTTATTGTTTCACGTTTTAAAAAAATAATTATAACTTTGATCTGTGAACACAGTTATTATGATACAAAAATTTCAGAAATTCGAAAAAAATCGCCTTTTCATGTAATATTTTTTTAGAATCTAACTAGGAGAATCACCTCCTTTCGGAACGTACCACTAATTTCTGAACACAGTTTGGTTAAAGTGAATAATTGGACCATTATTATTATTATTATTTTTATTTTTTTATTTATTTTATTTATACATATTTTTTTAAATTACTTTAATTTTCCTAGGAGTCATCTTGATGATATCATTTAAAACATTTTAAACATTCGCTTCACCCCCATTTTTGTCTACTATTAAATGTCAGACTGTACACCAACGACATGATATAAATTGCAATATTTTTTCTTGAAATCTTTAATCTATAAAAAAAATATGTAGTCACCCAGATTTACAACCGACAGGTACTTGTATGTCAAATTAAAAAAAAAAACTAATAATTCAAAAT
Organism: Halesus radiatus; assembly: GCA_022606495.2. NCBI lineage: Eukaryota > Metazoa > Arthropoda > Insecta > Trichoptera > Limnephilidae > Halesus > Halesus radiatus. The sequence continues at coordinate 101,182 of JAHDVE020003635.1, read as the reverse complement.
AACGGAAAAGAATAAAAAACCCTTCTTAAGTATGTCAAAAATCCCAACATAAAGAATGATTGATACTGAGTTTAATGACATTACATAGTGAATACTAACATTTGCTCAATAGGGTATTTTGTGTTTTTTTTTTCAGTGTATACAAAAATTAAGAAAAAAATACGATAACGACGGCATTTATTTTTATTTTTCCGAATATGTGTTTGTAATGTTCTCATTGGCTGAATAAGTCATATTTACAGCAATGTAATTTGCTCTGCTAGTCATGATAATAATATTGTAATGTGAATGTAACATATTGCAGGTATATTGTTTAAAACGACAAATATGACATCTAACGTTTTTACAATAATAATAATTGATGTATTCTACCTAAATATTACGAGACATAAATTTTATTTTCGAACCATATTTGAACAGAAATCTGTTTTGCGAACACTGATAAATTTCTCATATCTAGATGTTTTAATCTATATAATACAGGCGATATCTTACTATTGACAATCAAAAAAATATTCTATTTTTTTCCAAGAATAAAAATTATAAAAAAAATCTGTATTTTTCGTAAATATCCAGGGCAATTGCATTTTCCAAATACAAAAATACGCATTTCATGACAGTTGATCCCGCCTTGAGTTCATACAATCGGTATTCGGAAAATTTACCGCCCACAATACACCGCGAAAAATTCACCACTGAACATTTACCCCGAGGAAAGTTCACCTCACACAATTCACGGCGGAATGTTCCCTGTACACAATTCACGGCGGAATGTTCCCTGTACACAATTGACCGTGGAATGTTCCCCGTACACAATTCACCGTGGAATGTTCCTCATACACAATTCACCGTGGAATGTTCCCCATACATAATTCCCTGTGGAATGTTCCCCATACACAATTCACCGTGGAATGTTCCCCATACATAATTCACCGTGGAATGTTCCCCATACACAATTCACCATGGAATGTTCCCCGTACAGAATTACCCGTGGAATGTTCCCCATACACAATTCACCATGGAATGTTCCCCGTACACAATTCACTGTGGAATGTTCCCGGTTCACAATTCACCGGGGTTGGAAATTATTTTATTTGGAAGTATTTTTTTTATAAATGAAATAATTTAGTAGAAATAATAACCAAGTATTAAGAGAAAATTAATGAAATTTAATACTTAATAATTTTTTACGGTCTCCGTGGTTGAATGGTTACGATCCTTGGCTAAGAAATCGGAGGTCGCGGATTCAAATCCCGGCGTTCGCAAGTAAATTTTATTCGATTAAATTGTGTTATTTAAAAAATAAAATGTGATATATTTGTGGCATGTTTCAGAGTGGCAGATGCTGTCAGTATCGCCCTGGTGAAAAACCACCACTCAGAATAGAAACGTTGCTTGAAATGGCTTTAGCCCTTTGGTGACCAGATCTGAATAGCGTGGTACTTCCCCACCTTCCTCTTCATAATTTCCTCCCCCCCCTCAATACCTTCAGCTTCACAACATACCCCAATTGGGGATGCCATAGTCTCACTGGCTCCAGACGGTTGGGAGCAGCTGGGACTCTTGTGTGGTATCACATTAAAAAAAAACAATTCTGTTAGGTTACTTTAGGTTAGCTTAGGTTAGGTTATATTAGGTTAAGTTAGATTATCTTCTTACTAATGTAATACAAACAGTCCTCAGCACCGGTCAGATATTTTATTTTATCTTTTTTGTACGTCGATTTTCCGCGGTGAAGTGTGTCGGTGAACTTTCCCTGCGGTGATATTCCGCGGTAAATTGTGGGCGGTGAATGTTCCTAGAACCCATTCAATCATTGACTGCAACTTTGAGAAATCTGTGAATTTTAGACAAATTTTGAGGAAACGAAAGAACCTATTTTTATTATCTCCTCGTCACATTGGACACTTCTTCAGCATCTTTTAAGATATTTAGATTATAGTGAGTGACATACCTTCTGAACATTTAAATATACCTATAATTATATGCGTTCTCGCCACCATGTAGAATATTTACAACAATTATTGAAAACATTGAGTGACAAATATTTTTTTTACTGTACCTACCTTCCTACTTTGATGAGAATTATTATATAGACAAATCTTGACAGCTTAAAAATTTTTGACAACTTGGAAATATTACTTGCGAGAGATAATTTCTTGCGGAACTTGAAAAGATCGTTTTTTAAATGTTCTCATTTTTTATCATGTTTTTCACCTTGTGACGTGGTAATGCGTGCATGTATTATGCTAATTGGTAAGTTATCATAACTGAATGATGCTTGTCGTTTTAATTAGTATAACTTTTTTTAAGCCTTTTCCATTTCCTTAAATACCTCGTTAAAAAGTGGAAACTTCACTGGACCTATAAAAAGAAAAAAAAAGAAGAAACAGGTTTTAGAAGTACAATATGAAAGAGTGTAAGGTGACATCTATCCATATATAAATGAAGAAGAGTGTCTGTGGGTGTGTTTGTTCTTTATACAAATCTGCAGTTTTATTCCGAGCTTGATTAAATATTGCACACTTAACCCTAAAAAAGAGAAAGATCGTTCACATCCTCTTTCCCAACCATTAAAGCATAATTTTGATGATGAAATTTTGCGCACTTGATGTTCTAAATTAGAGGAAAATTACTGGGTATATAGGGGTAGGGGTAACACATAACAACCTCAAAACTTTACTCCAAACCCCGGGAAATGCACGGTATTTCAGCTACTAATAATAATAGCTATAATTATAATAAGTGATGACAGTTTAAGATTGTTGTAGTAAAAAAGCATATGATATTAGTGATCCGGGGTTTAAATAACAATATTCTAAGAAAAAATAAATTATCTTTCTTACTATCCAATTATCCATAACTACCATATCATTTCCCCCTGTCAAGCACACAATACGCGGTAATTCATTTTACACCTCTACAGTAACTATTTTACATAAATCAAACAGACTTCAGATATTATTCAGATTTATAAATAGTAACGGCCTCACTTTCATTATCATGGAGATTTGTCTAAATTAAATAGAGATATTTCATTCACCACCGACGTACATAAATATTGTAATTCACTATAGAATATTATGCGTGTTAGGAAATTCAGAATACATCATAGTGCTTATTACTGTACGAAAAACGGAATATTTACGATTTATTTTTCAGGTCAGTGCAACAGAAAGGGTCTTTGAAAAATGGCCTGCTGCATTTGTCGCCAAGCTAATATTTTTTTTGGCAGTTTTAGACAATAATGACCGATTCTCATCAGACGATGAAAGTAAAAATATGTTAAGAATATTTTTAGTATTACTACTAGTTTCCGAAATTTGTTTTTTTTTTATTTATTATTATTAAACTATTGTTGTTTTGATGCATATACACTTTTTTATACTTCTCTTTTTGATACTAACAATTCGTGGTAGAATTCCATTATAATGAATTATTAAAACGATTTTCTAACGTTATCCCACTTTTTATTTTTGACTCGACCGGTTTCGGCCTACGACATTGTCAGACTGGTACAATTTTTTCCTTAAACTATGGTATATATACAACTTTTAGGGTATCAGGGGTGGTAAACTATGATATTATACGAGTATACATTTTATTAGTCAGTATTGCTATGTCCTGATTTTACATACATAGTGTTAAAGATATTTTGTATTTATTATTAATACATCTTTCTGGTTTTAAAACTATTAAAGAAGGGTTACTGTTTTTATATAAAAATAAAAAAAGTTTAAAAATTGTTTCAAAAAATCATTTTTACTTATTTTGTGTGTAATATTATTATTGTCTCATTTTTATGTGCATACGCCTAAGGTAATTTTTTTCTCTTATGTTTTTTTCGTATGGATATACCTAAAATATTGGATGTGTCAGTTTGCAGTAACCTTCATACATTCATAGTAGTTAATACCTGCCTTCACCCAATTTGTACACTCTTTTTTTAACATTAAAAAAATGGCCTCATGACGTATTTTGGTAGCCGGACAATTGAGCACAGTAATAAATTGGCACACTTTTTAAAGTGATATAAAATCATGAAAAAAAACATGGTTAAGGGCCAGCCCTGAAAATTACTTTGCAGGTTGCTAACTCATGATTTATCTGTAAATTCTGAGGGCGTCCCTGCTGCTCGCTCGTTAGTTCCTTTGACCACCTGCACAGTTAAGTTTGTAAGACTGTAAGATAACAATTACCACGTTGAACAGTTTAGTCGTCAACGAACTGTTTAAATGATATACGAAACGTATGACAAATTTTAACGGCCGATGAACTTCATGAATATTCATTTAACATAATTAATATTGGTGCGAATATAATAGACAGTCAACAATCAATTATAATTCAAGAGAATTTAAAATTGATTCTTTCCCTTCGGTCGACAATCATTAAAATCACAGAACTTGTTTCAAGAGCAACGATCCATCAATCAATAAAATATTTTTTTATTGATTTGATAATATGGCAATTATTTATTGATAGACCTCTCATGCTCAGATTTATATCATCCACGTCATGCAGTGGTAGATACTCTCAGTGTTGCCCCGACTTTAATCGTGTTTGGTAACCGAACCTGAATAGCCGGGTACTTCCTAACCTTCTCTCCCCATCACCTTCCCCTCCCCACTCTCAAAATATCCCAAATGGGGATGCCATAGTCCCACTGACTCCGGGTAATTGGAAGCAGGTTTCTTGTGCGATGTCTACTCTAATTAAAACATATCTTAAGAATAAAGCAGAAATTTTCTATGTGCAGCAGCAAAACTCTTGAACGGTGAGTTCTGGCGTCGTGGAATTTGTACCATTTTTTCTGTACGTGCTTTTAAGGTTAACGCATCTAGTTACAGTTAGTAACGTAATTATCATCAGGAGTTATGAAGCCTTGAAAACACAATTAGCTGCCAAAAGATAAAAAGCAAAACAACCCAACCTCGCTTTAAGCGTTACCTGTAATGAATAAAGCATGAAATATTGTAAAAAAATCAAAAACATTTAGAGATTCACGGTCTCAAGGTTACTGCGATAGCTCAGTCAGTAGAGCAGTCGCTTGAATAGCGGACGGCCCGAGTTATAATCATTTGTGTTTTTCTGAAGAAAGATCTCATGATTATTCATATACAGGTCTAAAACCACAATCTTATCTGTACAGTTGGAGGGGACGCTACTTTTTATGTTTAGTATACAACAAAATGCACTGATTAAAAAAATCTTAATTTGTTCGTTAGTTCCTCCTTGGACCACCTGCAGAGATTAGTATGAAACAATGTACACTTGCTTATTACCTGATATCATTTTGACAACTTATGGTTAGGGTAGGTTGTTACTTACGTACCAATCGTACCATACAGAAACATTTTAACATTTTTAAACTAACGTAATCTAAAAAAAGGTTTCCATCCTACCTCTACCTCTACCTCTACCTACTTTAATATTTAATTTTTTAAAGTTTAAGCGATCAAATAGATAGAAATCACATAAAATTCGTTCAATAATTTATATCAAAACAAGTAAGCCGCGTTCCACGAGCGCATTTTGCGCGATTCGCTCCGCTTTTCAACGATCTCCAGCCCAGAGAGCCCGAGTTGATTCACAGTGCCAGAGCCCGCCTCTAGCACAGAGTGTTGGTCCCGCCAGGTACGCAATTACTTAGCAACCGCTCAAGGGGTCGGAAGGAAAATCGTTGCTCATTCAACTGTGAAATTAGTGCGATGTTCAACGCAATACACTAGAACCCTTCTGAAATTCCTGAAAAAATTCGCTGCGCGTTTACTCAAAAATTAAAAAAAGAAGATTTGTCAATTCGAAAGTTTTATAAAAGTGATCGAATTCTATAAGTTTGCTTCGGTTACATTCTTGATTTAAAAAAAAATATAAATTTTGATAAAACTATATAATTATGTATTTCAATTCGTTGTGTGTTTTTTTCCTCATTGCGGCGTCACTGATTGAAGGTAAGAATGTTCAATATTTATTATTTATTTAGTCAGGAATCAAATCACTTCATTATTTTCAACATTCATTGCTTCTAGTTTAAACTGAAAAGTAAAACAATCTGAAAGTCAAATAAAATGTATGTGAAATAAAACTATTGCTCATTAAAATTAATATTGTGTAGTTCTTCCACTAATATATTTTATTTTATTAAAAACACCAATACTTTTGACAAATGTGTAATTTTTACAAACACACCATGTTACAAAATTAATATCACGGCACTAATTCACATGCCTTTGTATTTCTTTTGCACAAGTTATTTTAAAAATGGTGTAATAATATTAATTGCATTTATGACAGCGCATGAAATACAACAGTAATTATATTATTTGCATGGCGTTAACAATAAATCATGTTTTATGTTCTCAAGTGTTATTCACCATTCATGTAGGATAAATCAATAATATACACTGAATTAGTTTATCACTTTAAATAACACTGAAGAATACTAGATAACATGTAAAGTTATCTACGGTTATTTTAATAAATGAAGTCAGTATATTGGTTGACCCAAGGATTGTCAAACGATATGCTCGTAATTACATTTATATTTCCACGTTAAGGGAGAGAGACGTCGCAGAGAGATTATTTGTTAATTCGAAATCATGGTAATATAATTACGTAATACGATAAGCATGTTTTTTTAATGAAGAAATTAATAATTATTACATATTTTTATTAGTTTACTTAGGCTTAGAAATAATCAAAATCAAATCAGAAGTCAGACTGATTTAGATTATTTCTGAAATACCGTCCTGCGTATGTTTTACAAAATATTAGAAAAATTTTAAAAGTGGAGAAAAATAATTGCACAATCTTCTCGATAAGTATTTTTTAATAAACCAAAGAAAGTATTGCAATTCGCAAATAAAAAAATTAAACCATTTTAAAGAAAAACCTCAGTATTTTAAGGATATCTATTCAACATTTTAAAAATCAATTCAATATTTTGTAAAATATGCGCCGGGCGGTCAGAAAAAAGTCAAATTACTGATTTGATTTTGATAAATGCTAAGCCTTCGTGAATTTTTAAAAGATGTAATAAAATATTTTTCTCTTCAAAAGAATTATGTTTATCGTATTGCCTAGTAATATTATCATTATTTCGAATTAATAAATCATCCCTCTCCGACGTCCCCTTTCCCCTTATCCATGAAAAATCACTCAATTTTATTTTCTAAAGTTATTAACACATTTTTATTTAATTTTTAGATTTTTTCAACTGCAAAGTCATTTGTATATGTCCACCAAACTGAAAAATTAATATCACAACATCCCAACAGGCAATGCCCACATTTTAATAATAACATGAAATATCCAAAACACAATATTTTTTCAGTAAGAATCAGAGTTAAATTCGAAAACCTTTACGACGCGGAGCAAATTAAATACGAAATATCATTTTATTTCAATTTAAAAACTTGTGTCTAATCACGGTACACGTTTAGCAAACTGCAACGAATAAATGGCATCTGCTGAAATGGCGATCGTGCTTGAAAGCTTCAAAGTAGATTAGCGTGTTTACCGGAAAAAAATTACAAGATTAAATTTATCTAGTTATATTGTCAAGAAATCTCATTATCATTTTCAATCTACAGATCACTATCATCATTAGCAATACTATCAGAAAGATCGACTCAACCATAAATAAATGATAGATTGTGCAACCTCACACTGCTAAATATTATTACGTGACGTTTTATGCCATAGACCACTTAAATACTTTACGTTGGTAACAAAGCTCTCCCGATTGGCTGCCTATTATATTACAATAAATGACAACCAGTTATAATAATTAACTTTTTTTTATAAAAATTCCAAACTAGAATTAAAACACCATTAATAAATATGAATGTGACAAACGTAATTTTGATTTGCATGGTGACGGAACAGTTTTACGAATGCCTAAAGATCAAGGGTTCATATTTCTATTTGTATCGTATATCGTACAAGGCGCTAAGGTCTACTGAGTTATAGTTATAAGAAAGGCACGTTGAAATGATTGTTGGAATTGGCTAAATGCAGATGAAAGCGGTGAATTTATTTATAAAACGCGATAATTTCGTTTTATACTCGTAGAACTGTTGATTAATTTTGTTCATTGAACCGCAAAGAAGCTTGAGTCGAAACGATACTTAGTCGACAACGTAAAACAGACTAACTGTTTTTTATAGACATTTATTTTTAATGGTAAACCACAGAGTGTTTGCTCTCGACGGATTTTTTAAAATTATTTATTGTTAAAATAGTAGGAACATGTTACGTACCAGGTAATAAATATGTCAAATAATTTAATTTGCCTTCAATGAATCCGTTAAAGTGTTAATTATGTTTAATTATTGGCAAATTGATCATAGATAGACACTGGATTCTTCATTATGAAGTCGCTTCAACGGGTTTAATTTTTTCGTACTAAAATCTTGTTAGAGCTTTGCCACTACTGCGACATTTAAATAGCTCATAATTAATCGACTTCTTATACGAAAAATGTTTAGTCTGCCAGAAAATGTCGCGTCGGGTAATCCTAGTGTACTACTCCATTGAAATATTTTAATAAATTTTCCGATTAGACTATGGAAAACAAAATTTCCAAAAGCATTAAAAAATCTGGAATTAAATAAAAAAATTAAGGGAATACGTCTTTTAGATTTTTTTAGGTTATGAAAGAAGATATAATTTTTTTGATGTTTAAAATTAATATCAAAGTGTTCTACTAGCAGTATTTTAAAATAATTGTGCCAATTTTTATATAAAACTAGCTTTTATGTACCCGGCCTTGTTCGGAATTTTTCACTTGTCATTAAGGTGCCATAATTGATTTGACAGCGAAAGTAACTATCTCCAAAAAAAGTGACATTCATTTGAATATTTTATTTCATTCTAAACGTTTTTTTTTCAAAATCTAAATCATAGGTGTTAAATCACTCGTGTTTTACATTTTGATAATATTCTACCCAAAAAAACCTTCTTCTTTTGAATATGCAATCTGTGGCTAACCAGAGTGTAATATCTATGGGATAACCTAAATAAAACATGGCTGGTTCAATATTTTTCATATTAATTTTAAAACGTTATAGCAACAGTTTTACAAATCGGATTTCATTCAAACTACTTTCTAAACCTTCCCGGCACTAATAAAAACAAACTGTGCTATTTTCAGCGAAACCGGTAGAGTAATTTTCGAGAACATCGAGGACAAACAAGCAAACTTACATTGAATTTTATATATTATTATAGCCGATATTCATGATCATGTCAAGTCTACGATTTCAGAGCTGCTTTATATGAGATATCGCATAAGAATTCCCATTCCTATGATCCAGTGGAATGTTGTGAAGCGAAGCGGTAGGGGAAGGTTAGGAAGGTCACGACTTTTCAGATCTAGTCACTAAACAATTTTAAAACCATTTGAAGAAATGCTTCGATTCTGAATGGTGATCTCTCAACATGGCGATACTGAGAGCATCTTCCAATCTGGAAAGATATTCAAATAATATACTCAGATTAGTGATATTACCCATATAAATTTAATACTTTTATTCAAGCCGAGTTTCAAATCCGCGACCTTAGGGGCCAGAGCCATCCAGCTTACTGACAGCCACTGACGTCATGTGTCACCCGATATGCATAACTCGTAAGTCATCGACTTTTTACACAAAAAAATATAGTCTCTCAGAAATCACCATGTCGAACATAACCTAGTGTAGAACAATATCGTATTCTTAGCTTATTTCTTCAGTCAATAAACGAGATAAATCTAGGGCGGCTTTAGATACTAAACTTAACAACTTCTGAAAACCGAACTAAGAGACGAGTAAGTAATATATTATGTACTATATTAATTCGAATTGTACGACTATTCTAAAAAATGATAATAGTTTCTGAAAACTGGCCTAAGATACGAGTTAATGAAATATTACTGTCTAATCCTTTAGTACACTCTTCCAAAAAATACTTAGTTCGTTGTTGTAGATGTACTGTTTTTGTAAAATTTCTCTGTAAGTTAAAACATTTAGTAAACATCACTAAAACCCTAATAAATTTAGACTCATAGCGATTACCACATGCCTGCGACAAAATGAAAGGTAAATAATACATCGTGTTTTATTATGATTTCCTTGTTTCGATCTTTCGATCTCCCCTTTAAATTTTTTTTATCGAAAACATTGGAATACCGTTTAAATTAAGAGCGTCGCTTTGAGAAGTTTCTTAAACACTATTTTACCTTACGGAACAATTGAAACAAATTGATATATTTATTTGCTGTCAGATTAATAAATATTTCTAATCTTCACACATCAGAAAGTAGTCCAGTTAGCGACAATATCCCGGAAACTAAAGCTGTGCAATTACCTTCAAAGCTCACCATTCGAGATATTTTAGTAGTATTTTTATTTTCTTAAAAAATATAAACATTAAAAATATAACCTAATTACACTGATTATTAACAAACGCGGCAACCCCGTGGAATATTTATTAAGGGGAACGGCTGCGCGGCCTGTTTCATACAAAACTTAATTTTTGATTTGAGGCCAAAATACCAATCCAAACCGAAAGATATTTTTTCAAAATTAAAGGTTTATTAAATATCTAGCACCCATGAGAAGTAATTTATTTATTTTTGTTTTAAATTATGAAATATAGGCCATTAAAGGAATTGATTTTTCGCGATTTTAAAGGCACCTTTAACAATTATAACGGTTATGTAAAAAAAGTTTTACCCATCTCCTTTGAAAATATAATAAAAGATTAAATAAAAAAAAAATTAAAAACATATTAAAATAACCATCATGGTGGACTTTACATTAAATTAAAAATGACCAATTTACGTTGGAACAAAAATTTGCCGTACATAATTTAATATATCGACCCGAAAAAACGTTTTTTTTTTTAAATGTTTTGTTTTTATATTTTTATTTACGTAATCATATTTACATAGCAAATATGTTTTTTTTTTTATTTTAAAAACAGTAAACCCGCAAATAATTTTCTAAGTTGCCCGACTAATTACCTCAATGACATGGCCCCCAAGCACAGAACATCGATAACGGATTTATCGATAATGTCTGTAACTTATCGTCGTTCCTGAGCACAACTGCAGATTGCTATCAAACAAAAATAGTTAACATCGACTAAGCGTGCTTATTTTTGTTGACATGAACTCTTGTTTGTTTGTTTGTTTGTTGTCGATCAGCAGTTTTGCTCAGGAACGATGAAAATTTACCGACATTATCGATAAAATATTTATCGATGTTCTATGCTAGGGGGGCCATAAGTCAAACTCATTACCTTAATAACAACGAAAATTACTTTAGTCAAATTCCGGTATTTTCAGTTATAACACGGAATACCGCTAAGTCGACGAATTACTTTTATAAAAAGGAATAGTTACACAATCTTCTTCCCCACCTTCCTCTTCTTTATCTCCTTCCCCACCTCACACCCATCAGTATCACAAGATATACCAATTGGAGATTCCACTGGTTCCGGGTAGCAGGGAGCCGTTGGAACTCTTGTGCGGTAGTTCGACTTAATATCTCAACAAGAAGTCATTACTGAAAACTCGACTCATTACCTGAAGGAAGAATATTTACACAAACTCGGTTGAGTGAAATCCTATGATTGATTCAGTTTCTATATCTCCTATATATTTTCCATTCTTCATCAATATCGTAAACTTTTGGTTTTCCAAATAAAATACAATAAAATCAAAATGAATCTAATAACGAAATACGAAATGCCACCATGTCTCGCAATCGAATAACGTGTTGTTTGTGAGAAATGATTCATGGCTGAAACGTTTGAATTATTTCAGCAAATACTAGAGCGCTTTTATTGTTTACCATTCGGGTAACAAAAAATTAACACGCAATAATTTAAACTATTGGTAATATGGTTAACAGGACTAGGTCATGTGATTGACTGCTTCACTAATAACTAGTACAATTTCACGATTAACACGAATGATCACGGATCGTAGGAAATGAAATGATGTGAACGCGAATGTAAATATTTACCTAAATGTAACGCGTCAATAATTTAACGAAAAAAATACACATTAACTGCCCGCAGCCGGTTTCTCTCCTGACATATTATACACTTCTAAAACCACATTGGAATCGTGCAGTCATTATTATGCGAACATCTGCTAATATGATTGTTAAGATCAATTATTGATAACGAGACATCGGAACATAAGCATTATCTAAAATGCCAAAATATGCACTAACAATGCCCAAATATGCACTAACAATGCTCAAATATGTATTAACAATGCTCAAACATGCATCTAACAATACCGAAATATGAACTAACAATGCACAAATATGTATTAACAATGCTCAAACATGCATCTAACAATACCCAAATATGAACTAACAATGCTCAAACATGCATCTAACAATACCCAAATATGAACTAACAATGCACAAATATGCATCTAACAATACCCAAATATGAACTAACAATTCACAAATATGCATCTAACAATACCTAAATATAAACTAACAATGCACAAATATGCATCTAACAATACCTAAATATAAACTAACAATGCACAAATATGCATCTAACAATACCTAAATTTAAAGTAACAATGCACAAATATGAAATTACCAATACCCAAATATGAACTAAAAATGCACAAATATGCATCTAACAATACCCAAATATGAACTAACAATTCACAAATATGCATCTAACAATACCTAAATATAAACTAACAATGCACAAATATGCATCTAACAATACCTAAATTTAAAGTAACAATGCACAAATATGAAATTACCAATACCCAAATATGAACTAACAATGCACAAATATGCATCTAACAATACCCAAATATGAACTAACAATGCACAAATATGCATATAACAATACCCAAATATGAACTAACAATGCACAAATATGCATCTAACAATACCCAAATATGAACTAACAATGCACAAATATGCATCTAACAATACCTAAATTTAAAGTAACAATGCACAAATATGAAATTACCAATACCCAAATATGAACTAAAAATGCACAAATATGCATCTAACAATACCCAAATATGAACTAACAATGCACAAATATGAAATTACCAATACCCAAATATGAACTAACAATGCACAAATATGCATCTAACAATACCCAAATATGAACTAACAATTCACAAACATGCATCTAACAATACCCAAATATGAACTAACAATGCACAAATATGCATCTAACAATACCCAAATATGAACTAACAATGCACAAATATGCACTAACGTTGCCGAAATATGCATCTAACAATACTCAAATGTGAACAAACAATGCACAAATATGCACTAACAATGCCCAAATATGCACTAGCAATGCCCAAATATGCATCTAACAATGCCCAAATATGCATCTAACAATACACAAATATAAACTAACAATCCACAAATATGCACTAACAATGCCAAAAAATAAGCCTAAATTAAACGATAACAGGGATATTGGCTTTTGGAACCAAGTTCTTTGGGAAAAATTATTTCAGAATCACCACTACAAATCTAATTTTTAACGAAAATTTCCTTAAGGAAACGGCTACAAAAGTAACCTGTTTCCTCAAAAAATACAAAATCACAGACCACTTGTATTTTGAAAAGCACATATTTTGAAGAAAAATATTGTTAAAACATGCATTAATAACTTTATTAAAAGGCTCAAATATGCACTAACGGCCAAATATACATTAAGGTCTATTCACATCTACCAGGACCGCGCAGTGCAGAACAGTATAGTACAGACACAACATTAGTTGCCTACATTATCTATGAAAACATTCATATTACAGCTTAGGTAAGCGCAACCTATCCATACATGCATAGGGCCAGTACCGACCGAGATTGTCGGCTAGAATATTTTGACGTGCTGGTGGCTGCTTGTAACGTATGCGCCTGCGCAGTTAGTATGAACACATACAGTTAGCACCTCCATCTTCGTGAGTTGACACCATTAGAAGCAGATATTGCTAAAACCGAGAAGATGGATAACGATAAATTGATTGAATTGGTCAGGGAATTTAGTTTACAAAATAATAATATATATATATGGGAATAGGATTATAATATCCTCAAACAAGTTGTGGCGGATGCTATCGCTCAGTTGATAGTTCAGTTGACAGCCATACTCGCGTCTATGCTGTCTGTGCTGTGCTGCGCGGTGTAATGTGAATACTCGCGTCTGTGCCGTTTCTGCACTGTACTGTTATGCACTGCGCGGTGCTGATAGATGTGAATATACCTTTATGCGTATGAGAACACTCAAATGCATATATTCCGATGTCTATTGATAACATTAATAAGCAAAAAATAGAAGAATTGGTTTATTTGAAGAAATTTATTAGTAAATGAATTAAAAATTACTTTGTAATCACCACTTTATTAATATATACATATCAACATGTTTCGAAAGCGAAGCTTTCCTCATCAGGACATATGCATATTGGTCTTTGAAGTGTCGCGGTGAAAATGTAGAACATCGTTTTTATTTATTTATTTGTTCATTGAACACTTACAGAATTTTTAACATTAAACAATAAAGGTACAGTATCTATAAATATGATATTGTTACAAAGTTACATGCTAAGACTTTTTTTTTAACTTCTCAAAATGATTTTGTATGTAATGCTAATATTTGAATAATCGCATTACGACGCTCATTCGCAATTTTTGGCAACCTAACCTTAATTAAGTTACAGATTACTTAAAATATCGTAAGCATTTTAGTTTCCAAAAATGCTTTGGTGCCATTTTTAGTTAGTTTTAATCACAGAAGAGATAAAACTATAGAAGTGTGCTGTGGGCGTGTCCGTATGGCCGAAGTAAGCTCAGTTTTTTCCATACTTCTAGAGAAATGGTTAAAAAATTTCAAATATCGAATTTCTTTCTGGAATAGATAATTAGTTTTATCGGTCTGTCTGAGTCGATCGGTCTTATGTTAATTGGTAACAATTTAATTTTTTTTCAAATCGCATGCATAATATTGTTAGGGATTATCTGATATCATACTTCTAGGAATGATATGTTCAGTGGTTTTAATATTTATATTCATCTCGGCAACAGAGCTTTCTGTGCGTAGAACTGTGTTGGATTAGCCAAAAGGCCAAGTATGTAGGCCATTGGCGTCATCAGCCTAGAGTGTTGTCACCCGGGGCGCCGGCACTCGCACTTTCCAAGGTTCACTTGTTCAACTGCACTTGTCTACTGACACTTAATGCATTTATTTATAAACGGAGACTAAATTGTGCATGACAAATTCACAAATTTAAATGTGGGGTTGCCTCACCGGTTTTGAAGCTGAAACAAATTGTTTTAATTTTTATTTCACTTCCACAGAAAAGTTACGATCAGAAAACCATTCATATAATTATATATGTATTACATTTCCACTACATAAACTAAGAAGGTGTTAAAAATAATTAAAAAAAAAAAAATAGTTTCTGAATCTATTTGACTTTCCAGTTGTTGAATAGTTGATTTGAACTTCCATGTAATAATTGATTTGTAACAGTTAATTTGAAATTTCACGTGTAAGATCCTCGGTTGCTATATAATAATAATGATGTTTTATTGTCTTTTTTATAATAAATAAAAAATAATGATATCTTCACTGGGATTTCCCGTGCTGAGGATTTCATTTACATAACCGTTAGTTTTCCGTATGGTCTACAAATTACTTAATTTTTTTTTAATATTATCAAAATTGTTTTATTTATAAATATCACATAGGAGTGTATAAATTTAATAGGTTAATTCTCTTCGAACAATAAGGCATTCAGTTTCAATCGGTGTGTTTGTTGCAGTAATATCGTTCTCGGGCCATGAAAATTACACAGCGTTTTTTTCTTGAATTTGTTTTGTTTTAAAGATGTAGGCATTTGATTATATAGTTTAATTGCATAGTATTTAAAATGTCTTTGTCCGCAAGTGGTATATTTTAATGGGATATTAAGGGTGCAGTTTGTTGAAGACCTTGTTAAAATAATTGATTACGATTGTAGGAGAATATGAAGATTGGATTTAAAGAGATGAAGGATTGCAAATTTAGCATAAAGTTACCTAATTGTCATAATGTCTAAAAGCTTGAAATTTCCTCAGAATCTGGAAAGCGTGGTACTTGATGAATAATTTTAATTATTGTCTTTTGTGCTTTCACTAATAGGTCTATACAAGTATTAGTTGCACTTCCCCATATATGATTATGGAATGCAAAATAAGACTGCATTATAATTGCGAAGATGGTATTGCTATTTTTTTATAATTATCTTCGAAGCATTTATTTATTCAAATTAAATAGTTTTAGTACAGAATTTACATGTTTTTCCACTGCCGAACTAACCACATTCCAGTATTATGGGAGTCGAAATTTGTTGCAAAGCAATCATAATATTCGTTGTATCTACATTTTGTGAAAAAATAATATATGTAAAAACAAAAGCATTTTAAAACAATATAAAGTTACACGTTCAAAGAAAAATTAAAATAGAGATTCGAAAAAATAAAATTAAATATATTTTGCTTTTTAAATAAGTTAAAATGCAAATAATAAGAGTAATTAACCTATTTTATAATGTAGGGCATTCTTAAAAATAATTCCTTCTCTTTGCAAATAATTCATTTTTAACACCGATGGTATAAAGAATATCAGTTTTCGATTTCCTATCAGTACTCAGGGAGTTGAACATTTTAGGAGAGAGAACTGTCGTTGGGCGAAGGGTGTTTTCGTTTGGGGAATTTTGCATTTTAGGTGTGATGAGTATCGGGTATATATTTTTGTTGTATTTTGTTCATTAAATCATTTCTCCATATGTACATGAGAATTGTCTTTATGTATAACTTTCGAATGTCTAAGATTTCGATTTTTGAGTGACTTTGATTGGCGTGATGGGTGATATTTGAATATTAACCTTAAAACAGTTTTTGAATTGTGACCGTGAGATAAAGAATTGGTGTTGCACAGTGAAATATTTATATAACAGTAAAAATAAGACGAGACGCCACATTTTTGTTTTATTCTATTCAATTGTACATACAATTTGAAAATACATTTCAGGGAAGAAAATAAAATTAAAATAATGTAGTAATGGAGACAGTAATAGAAAATAAAACGTTCAATCAAAATGACATATTGGTTTTATTATTTTTAAATCAGATGGCATTCTCATGAAAAGTAAAATTCTTTGACAATCACATACGTATATTTTTATTGGGTGATTTATTGTTGTAAACGCGATGTAAATATGTTAATAGTAATTTTAATTCGCCTATAAAACTGCAATGCTATAAAGGTGTCGCCATCAATTTGGTGGTAGCTACTTAAAAACTTGCCAAAATATTTGCTAGATAAAACACTCGATATATCTCCCATACGTCTCTTTACACCACAACATAATAATATGTCGACATTCATAGATTGCGGACTCATGACGTCCGTCGCATTCAAATGAAATAAAATGAGGAAGCGATGAAAAACAGTTTTTTTTACGTTCTTGTATGACAACAACATATAACCTATTTATGTAGTAGGTTCTGTAGGCTGGGCCGTTTGTATGGAGGTCTTTTATAATAGATATACACCGTTTTTAGGGTGGCACCATGAAATTGTAGGTGGCGATTATTCATAATATTCTTGAAAAAAAAAATTGTTTAAGTCTTAAAATCGAAGTAATTCTACTTTCAAAAATACAATAAAATGGTTGAAATTTGTTGAAAACTTTTATTGTGTTCGAAGCTTTACAACGTTTGCACGTTCCAGCTATTCGTATGTTCGCATCCAGCTAAGCGCCCATTCGAATAAGTGGGTATGTATATAGCCAATCAGTCATCACATTTCAAAAATCTGTTATATATATATATATATATATATATATATATATATAAATCAAAGTAAGTTTGTAAGTTTGTTTGTCCTCGATGTTCTTGAAAACCACTGGACCGGTTTCGCTGAAAATAGTACAGTTAATTTTTATTTTATTATTGGTGCTGGGAAGGTTTATAAAGTGGTTTGAATGTAATCCAATATGTAAAAGTGTTGCTTTAACGTTTTAAAATTAGTATGAAAAACATAGAACCCGCCATGTTTTATTTAGGTTAGCCCATAGATAATATAACACTCTGGTTTGCCACAGATTGCATTTTCAAAAGAAGAAGTTTTTTTTAGTAGAATATTTTCAAAATGGAAAACACGAGTAGGTACCTACTTAAGAACTATATGATTCAGATATATCTTGAAAAAATAAACGTTTGGAATGAAATAAAATATTCAAAATAATGTTTCTTTATTTGGAGATAGTTACTTACGCTGTCGAATCAATGACACCCTATTATGGCACCCTAATGACTAGCAAGAATTCACAACTTCACAAAATTTCAATTTATTCCAAAACAAAAAAATCCCGAGCAAGGCCGGCTCTCTATCGTTAGTATACTATAAATACTCTGAAAGTAAGAACTAGATAATTAGGTATTTCCTGGTTGCGGAGAACGCTAAATACTCGTATGTTATAAATAATGCAGTTTTGACATTGCAACGTTAAACTTTCGTTGGCAAGCGATAAAATACGTATGATTATTAAATAATTTAGTTTTTATCGGTTTAACAATTAAAATTTTATATTTCATAAAAAAAAATTCCGCCCGTTGGCAGAAAAGTTGATTTTGTCACTTGTTCGTGATTTGTGACATCTTCAGGGTAAAGGAAATGCAAAATGACCATAAATATTTAACACAACACATTGTAGTTTCTTACCGATTAAAACGAATAAAATTGATATTTATTATTTTATTAAGACGATAAAATTTTATATTGTCAGTAGACACTTTGCTTTGTTGGCCCATCCCACTGAAACAACACATAGTAGAAGCAGTAGTAACTGTACAGCTTTTTAAAACTTTATATCCGAGGTGATAAAATATGCCTAAACACGTAATCATTAGAATCAGATAAATTTCAGCACATGCTTCGGATAAACAAACGCTCGTGATCTTTATATTCCAGGTAATCTCTTCAATGACATCACAGATACCTATTCTATAATCAGTGAAAATTGGTAACCCAATAATAGTAGTGTTCACATTTCCAATAAATTATAGGTAATTCGAACAAACCGGAAAATGGATCTGAAAACGACAGCACCTAAATGTCGGATTTACAGAGTCGCAAATGTCACACGAGAAATAAAAAAATAACCGGGAGGAAAGAAGAAAAATACAAAATATGGCACATAAACACTGTTTTCACTCCAACAATGGATCCATGACGCATCGGAATACGCAGATAAACAGAGGCATAACATGCGACATGAAATTGGTCCTCCTCAGATTTCAGGTAGTCCCGAGCTCAAATTTCGGCGGGAGCAATGCAATGTTTTCGAATTAAATTAAAATATACGAGCTTTCTAATATAAAAATGTAAGGTCACTAGTGCAAGAGTGGTCTGATTTCAAATTTGAACAATGGCAATGAATGTGACGGTTTTTTTCAGTATTTGTATATATTTTTAATGGATAAGGGGTTTTATTCTTTGGTCAACCTTGTTTGTTTTGTGAATGCCTTTAGAATAGCAGTATTTATGATTTTAAAATATAAAGTTTAGTGTCGTTTTTCGTGATTAGACCACCATTGTGAAAGCATTGTTTTAAGCGCCAGTTTTTTTTTCTTTGAGGATAAATGTTGTTTTGACAAAGAGGTGTACATATTTATTTATTTATTCTTGAATTTAATTATGAAAACAAAAACATTAGCCACCCATTTCACTAGGACAATCCTGTGTTGAAATGAGCGGCAACACAATTTAATAATAATCAGTAAATTTCAATAAGCAAACAATAATACATGAATAAAAATTAGTAAATATTAATAAGTAGACAATAGTAAATAAATAATAAAGATCAGATAATAACAATTACATAATAATAGTAAGTAAATAATGATCAGTAAATTGTAATAAGCATATAATAATACACATTACATATTAAGTAAATATTAATAAGTAAATAGTAATAAGTACATAATAATAAAAGCAGGTAAATAACAATAAGTAAATAAAATTATGTATATAGTAACAAGTACATAATTATAAAAATAAAAATAGGTAAATCATAATATGTAAATAAAGATAAAAATAGGTAAATAATTCTATTTAAATAAAAAAATACGTAAATAGTAGTATGTAAATAAAAATATGATCAATAACTATTAGATATATGAAAATGGTTAGGTTATACCGAAATGCCATCTACATTTTTTAGTCCAAATGTGCTCAGGAATCATTGATTAAAATTTGTCCGGTACGTTCTGATACATCCTGTATAAGAATATTACAATATAATTTAAAATTATGAAGAAATAAACGCTTTCCCAGGCTTTGATGGGTATCAAGTTATAATTTATTAACCTTGAATATCCTCCACATGAGGTAGGTACTCAAGTTCATTTCAAAGCCTTCCATATTATTAACTTTATAATTTTACGACAAAACATTAAAAAATGTTGTTTTTTAATGTTATTATGATTTAGCGATTTTCCAGCTATGTGACTAGATAATCGGGGAATATATTTAATATTTACAAAAATAAAAATTTTACAACAATAATCGTAAATCATATATTTCAAAGTCAGCGGCTAATAAGTGTCACAGCAATCTTTTTGGCAACTCTACCAATGTTTACTAATACATTAAATGATTACTAATAAATTACCATACATTAACCGATTAACTTATCAACCCGTGCGTCCGATATTCGACGGCATTTTAAAACATCAAATTTGTAGGATTAATTATGAATGCAATGCATATTATATATCCAAATAGGAAACGTTGATTGTAAATCTTCAATACGAATCAAATTAATTGCAACTGTCACTGGCCAAATCTGTAGCATTAGATTTACTAGGGGATGATAAAAAACTATATTTTATTCTAGTAAGACTTGATTCCTGTTCTGGGAGAAAACTTGAATTATATATATTTTTTAAATTTAATATAAATCAAATTTAATAATGTTATTATTAAGTTCTGCAAGAATTTTTATTATTATTTTTTTTTTTAATTATTATTGTGGCAGCTGTTTCGGCGTTTAAGGCCATTTTTGAACCAACTAAAAATACTTGCGGAACTTAATAATAACATTATTAAATTTGATTTATATTAAATTTAAAAAAAATTAAATGGAGTTCTACGAATTAAACACAAAAACAATTAATAAATTGAATTAGATTGTTAACTTTAGTGACTTCATATTATTTATTTGTTTACAAACTATTAACATCGACGTGGGAACTTGATACATCGATGACTGTTGTTCGTCAATTTTTTAATTCATCGATGGCTTATATCGACACATAGAATGATATGTGGAAATATCACTAAAACTAATCTGATATAAGTCCAATTGGTTGAAAACGTTATTATAAAACTATTAGTTGTCCCTGGCATTTACAGGCAGAGACATAATACACTATTGTTTTTCCAGAGTTCAAAACTTTTACCCGTAAAGGTTTCCTATGGTACAAAATACTACAAAATTATAATTCAACATAAATTTAAAGATAAATTAGATCATACTCGTACATACATAATACTAAATTCACAAATGATCATGGATTAATTATTCCGAAATACATAAACAAGTACGGACAGAGAACGTTGGAATATAATATACCTTTCATATTTAACTTAATGCCAAATAATACAACAATAAATAAGACAATGTAAATCAATGAACAAGGTTAAATATATCATGAAATCAGAAAGGAAGTGATTGATAGTGTAAATAACAGGAATAATGGAGATGGTAATTAAATGAGAAAATCGAAATGTACGTGGAAACTGTGTAGATATTCAGATGAAAATTATTATACATTTATATAAGTGTAATTGACTTAGCGTGACTTAATTTGTATGTTTTAAAAAAATAGTAAATTAAAAGTAAAAAAAAAATAAACTAAGGTCGGGGTGTGAAAATTAAATGAAACATTGTCATAAAATGGTCGATCAGCGATGTTTTTAAATTTGGGAGGCAGGTATGGGTACTGCCGTCCCTGGAACCATTCATTGGATAACTGACACCTCTGCCATAGACGCATAACCCTAAGCGGTTCTCTACGTTTGGTGATTGGGGTGCCCGGATTCATGGGGTGAGGTTTGTCCAGGTCTTGATGGCGGATGCGTCTGCCCACCGACTGCGTGGTGAGCCGGATCGGGATAGACCGGTTAAGGGAGACCCCTTGACCTCTCCAGCTGGACTCTCAGCCTTGCCCCGCAGTGGGAGGGATGGATTAATAAGTCTCGTCACTCCTGGACACACTGACTCCCAGATTCCTATCCACCCTTCATACCGTTTTCCTTTTCAGAACTTTCGCTCCTTTCTTTCCTTTAAAATACCTTCCACACAGCATCCCCAAAGATGACATAGTAACAGTATAAATGGTGATTCTAGTCCGTTTCAGTTTTCGAACAATTAGTGATCTCGCTGAAAAGCATAATTTTCATTTTGTTACGCTTGTCATCTAAGCAAATTGTCATCACAATTTGCTACATCCTCTGTCTACCCTTGCGGGGAAATAATGTGATGGTTAGTTCATAGATGAAAGAGTGGATGAAATTAATGAAATGTTGTAATACAAGATAGACTAAACCTCAATCATAAAATAGTAGTATCTACTCTAAGCTCTAAGTATCGCCCTGGTGAAAGATCACAATTCAGAATCGAAACGTTACATGAAATGGCTCTAATCGTCTATAATGAACAGATCTGATCAGCCAACCACATCCCAACCTTCCTCTCCTCACTTCCTTCAACAGTTGCGAGCAGTTGGAACTTTTGCGGGGTATTCTCATAAAAAAATGCAAATTGAAAAACAGCAATTATAAAATTGTTTCATCAGCTTGTATCTTGTATTTTCTTGTCAAAGATAAAAATTAATATGTTATTAAATTAATACCAAACACACACTATTTGTGTAGAATGAATTTATTTGCACATTCCATTTCTGTGTAAAATTTTTATTGCTAAAGTGCTTCATCAACAATACAACCGTATTAATTACAATATTTTATTTAATAAAAATAATTTAAAAAAAACTTGTATCATGGTGGAAGCTGATGCGATAAAAAATGCCATCTACATGAATTATTAATTTATCTTACGGTGACATAATTTTAATATAATATTATTCAAATGCATTTGAAAAAACTTATCTTTATAAGTAGGAAGCGTTTGCAAAAAAAAACTTGACTGGATTTGAGCATTTGTCAATATTCGAATGGACTACAGGGCCAGATTTGCCGGTCCTTTGAATTCGCATAGATGTAGGGCCCGCGCACAGAGATAAAATTATGAAAAATAATCATCGATATCATACCTCAAATTCAAGACTTGTCAATATTATCCTCCATTTTAAATTTTTCGAGTCCCCCAGATGCGACGGATACCTTTTTATTTTCTGTGTTTTTTTTTTTTTTTGGTTTCGTGTTTCAATTAGGATATGTTAATATTATCTTCTTCGATGATTAAATATTACGATGAGGTTTAAAAACTTCAATAAGTTATTAAAAAAAAGAATAATAATAATAGTTTTTTTATTACAGGATATGGTGGGATTAATGCAATTCCACACATCCTATAGAGATTACATACGTACATAGTAATATAATAGTCAATTTTGGAATAACTTGAAGCTTGTAAAACTCATTGTAATATATTTTTAATCATTGAAAAAAAAAATTACCAACTCTTAAAATGAACCATGAAACCGAAAAGACACAGAAAAGACACAGAAAAGAAAAAAAGGTAACGGTAGCCAGCTGGGACTCGAACCCAGGACCTCATTTTTCACTACTATGGAATAATTATAATTTTGATCTGTGAATCTGATTTCGTTTTTTATTATACATACATGTCAGAAATACAAAAAAATCTCCTTTCCGTATAATTATATTTCTTGCAAAGCGTCAAATAAAAATAAAAAGTTAAAGCATCAAATTATCTTAGAATATGTTATAGAATCATCTCCTTTCAGAAAAGTACCACTAATTTCTAAATACCGTTTGGTTAAAGTGAATCATATGTACTTGGACCATTGTGTTTTTAAAACTTACTTTGATTTTGCTATGAGTCATCTTTATTTTGCCATTAAAAACTTTTTAAACAATCGCACTGCCCTCATTGTTTGTCTATTTTTAAATGTCAAACTATATGTGTGTTTCCATGTTTGATTAAATAATATCAGTTGCGAAAATAAACTGATTCATTTGGTAAATCCGGCTCTGACTACTTATTATTTAACGATTGGAATCACATAACATGGAAATGGCGATTACAATAACACTGAATTCGTGTACACGTAACACGTACTGTACACTGAATATAAAATACACAGATATTAACTCCGCACATTGAAGCTAGACAGATCATTCTTCAGCTTCGGACTAGTCATCCACTCAACCAGACACAGATACCTGCTCGAGACTCATTAGTATTGCTCACGATACATTTATCATATGCACTAGAGCAGATTAGGATCTGAAAAAAAGTCTACCTCTATCACAGGCATGCCTATTTTTTTAATTCATCCTCTGTTTCCTTTATAAAAAGATCGGAATGTTACATTTATGTTAATGTCTGATTTTAATCTTCATCTATTTAATATTGGCTGCATTATACCAGTCCCAAATAAATTAGCGGATTTTAAAACGTCGTAAACCAAAGGCTATATGCCAGTTTAATTCGTATGTCAAAGGAAATTATTAACACTTCACGCCAATTCAATGTGTCAGTTTCATTTCAAATTTGTTAAAAAAAAAACGCGGACATAGCAGTGTAGCATGTAAGAATAAAAGTATTGTTCAGTTTTTTTTAATGATACCCCACAAGACGTTTGCCTAAATACGCAAAAAATACAAGCTATCAATTCGGGTTAATTTATTTTTTGTTGGTGGTGATATCGTATTAATTGTGTGCCAATTGCCAGGAGCCAGTGGGTCCATATTCACCATTTGTGAGTGTTGAATGGGAGAGGAATCATAAGGGGCAGCGGGAGGTTTGAAAGTACCAAGGTATCAAACTCAAAATCTGTAGGAAATCAGATCTGATCATTAGCGTGGAGTGTAGCTAAAGCCATATCAAGCCACGTTTCAATTCAGAGTGGAGATCTCTCACAGAGGCGATAAGCCGAGAGTATCTAGTATCTATCACTCTGGATTAAGATGCAAAAAATTGCTGCGTATTTAAACATCTCGTGTGCCAGGCAAAATCCGTCCTGCGCGTCTTGCGCTTCCTGACTGTAATTTCATAATAACGGGGAGAGTTATTGTTTATGAATTCAAAATAATGATAGTATTATTACGCAATACGATAAACATAATGTTTTTAAATAGAAAAATGTTAATTAAATATTTTATAAATTTACATTGGCTTAGCATTTATCAAAATCTAATCAGAAATATTACTTTTTTACTCCGACGTCCCTCTCACCCATAACTCGTTTTTTTTTTATAGAAAAATGTTTTTGTGAATTGTACCATCGTATCAGATAATGTGTCTAACTATTTATCAAAATTGTATCTTTATATTATAAACGGTTTTCCTACAATATCTACTTATATTGAGAGGAAGGATTTTTTTCTCCCTCGTGTAATTAAAAAAAAATAAATAAAGAAATGTGAAAAAAAAATTATTGTATTTTCGTAAGGCGTATAAAGTTTTCCTGCAAATACATTTAGTAATGTAACATTGAAAATCAACGTATTTTTTGTTTCATCAGTTACGGCGCTCACCATTTTCGAATATTTATTTCCTGACTTGTGTAGAACTTCAAACATTGAAAAATCCCTCTCCTGAAAAAATGCTGAACGCGAGTGCCGATAGGCATTCCCGGCACACTATCTGGTATATATGTGAAATAACCAGGGCCTTAAAACACTGCTCTCCTACCGGAAGCGAAAAAAGGTTTCTTTTACGCTAAATACATATTAAAAACCGTAAGTCATTAAAATATATCATAGATTTGACTTAATAATTAAACAAGTTCTAAAACAATGATAGCAATAAGTACCTTATATAAATATATACATAGGGAGAGGAATTTCTTGCTTTTATCTTCCCTTTGGCATATTTTAAAGTTTCTTACCAAGCTCATAATTTCAACCGAGTAGCTTTTTGCTGTCTTAGAGGTTGTCATTATAAAATGAATAATCTCCTACATATTCACTAGAAAAGATTACAGTTATAAATTTCCGCAATATTAATGATGCATAGAAATTCCACCGCGGTCGGATATACCGAATTTTAAGTGTACCCACCTATCAATGTATCTAGTTATGCACGGAGCATGTTTGCAAAATAAATTGTGAAAACTTAAAACCAATTTGCATCCCACAGCCCACAGCAAAGCAATGTGTAATGTTTACTTGCGGATGACATTAGTGGTAAGTACCGAGCAGCGAGCAGCGAGCCAACATACCCTGTTGTCTGTTGTATTTTATTTCGGTTTTCCAACGTCACATCACGCGTCATAAGTAAAGCCATCACATGACTAAAAAAATATTACACGCTAAACGACAATTCAAAAGAAAAACAGCAATAAATCTCGCATTTTTTCGAATCCTTTTATCATTGTTTGTAAAACAAAAATATGTTTGTCGCTAAGTTGAATGCAGTAAGCGAATTACTCGTCGATTCACATTATAATATGTAAATACATATATATTTTTAAGGAACCTTAAAACTTGAAGTTTTTTAGTGGATACTTATAGACCTTTTTATTACGCGTAACTTGTTCTGAAAAGGTAGTAAGTCAGTACCCGCTGTGACCCAGCAAGCAAAGTTGTAAAATTTTGTAAACATATTTTTTTATTGCTTGTTTGTCGAAGCAAACGCGAGTGTTAAATAACTTATAAATCGAATATTGTTCGGGAATGTTTAAATTTAGTCTAAAATATTAAAAATAAAAATAAAACTAAGCAAAAATTTATAAATCAGGCACTAAATATGTTTTATCACTGCCAGTTTTAATTCAGGGGTAAACTATGAAACTGAAAATCTGTTGTTGTTCCAATAAAAAAAATAAAAAAACTGGAACGGTGAGCTCTGCCGTCACGAAATTTTTGCTCCATTTTCTGTCTCGAATTTCAAATAAAATAAATAGATCTTGCGGTCATGCTCTGAATGCAAGTTACTGAGTATCCAATTAAATAACTGAAAAAGATTTTTCTATTGAATCGAAGTAAAATACACGCATCCGCGAAATGACCTGAAAATTATTACGACAGAATAGTCTAGGTACTGCTTTCTAAAACTAGGATTTATTTTAAATACCTATCAGTTTCAGTTAAAGATTTATTTTTAATTTTCAAGGAGAGATTTAGATAATTTGCCGTTGAGTAATGTTTTCTTTGGCGTAGGAAATTATTTCCTAAGCGTTTGCCGGAAAATCTGTTCTTTAAATTTTGGCAAGAAGAGGCGGGACTAACCCACTCACCAATACAGACACTGATTAGTCTATTGGCTCACATCACTGCCTTAAGTATTTACGTTTCAGCGACACTTATATTTAGGACCCGGATTCTTGCCGCAAAAACATTTAGATAAATAAGAAAATAAACATTTCATACGAAGCAATTTTTAAGGAAAAGTAGGTATAAGGTGTCTGAGTCTCAATAAAAAATTAAGGTTATTTTACAGTTAAATGGGTACTTCAAGGTTCCATAGATCGTGATGGAAATGACGTTGCGATGTGAAGATTGACGTTGACCTTTAATATCCAGGGAGAAAAATTTATCCAAAATTTTTGTCTTTTTATTACTTTTCACGGCTGGTATGATTTTTTAATGTGGTAATTATTGTGAACCGTTTCATCAATATTGCAGAACCAATCAAAATTTTGATGATCGTGAAACTCAAAGTAATTAATTTAACACCTTGATCTCCGACCGCATCCAAAGGTCAAAATATGGTGATGTGTGATGTAGCCTTTACACAGCTTATTGATGGGGGAAATATTTTATTGCGATCAGGTCAAAATAACGGGATACACCTAATATAATACATATTATGTATTATTAAGTCGGTCTCTTATATAAACTGGATATTTAATTAACCTGCTTAGCAACAAGCCTCCAAGGTGACAAGAAGTAACAAGATAAGTTTTTCATTGAAAATTTATTCAGTGCTAAGTTTATACCTGAAAGGATGAACGTTTTGCTTTTGAAACTGGTGTACAAGGTCCAATGGAAAAATTAGAAACACGTTCAGAATAGCATAATAATTCAAATTTTGTCTAGATTTCCTTGTATGCGACGGGAAAGGGGAGATGAGTCAATACATCCAAAAATGCCACGATCCTCTCAGTTACATATTATCTCGCCAGGAAAAATGAGATTACCTTCATTGAAAATTTGACATTCTTGAGTACACCTATTTATTTCGTTGGAACGTATTTGGACTCAATCCCCCTCTTTTTTTCTCACTTAATTTTAATCAAAACATGAAGTTGATGTCTTCACTTTTCCTCCAAAATCAACCTAATGGGATGGTCCTAAGGCATCCATTTAGTTTTTATTTTTATTTATTTTTTATTTCTATATATTCATATGAAGCGGTAACTTGATGATGTGACATTATAATTTAAAAAAATAAAACAATAACTTTTTTTTACATCACTTTTATTTTATACTTTTGCCGACCGAAGATGTCTAAATTATAATGGTTTCTCCGAATTTGCCAACCATCTCTTAGAAACAGATCACACATTCAATAAAAATACAGTCACTAGTTTACTGCATAAAAATGGAACAGGCATTCGACTAGATAACTTGGAAGCGTTAGAAATAAGGAAAGCCAAAAACACAGTCACTAGTTTACTGCATAAAAATGGAACAGGCATTCGATTAGATAACTTGGAAGCGTTAGAAATAAGGAAAGCCTAAAAAACTAATAGTAGACTCATAAATAATCAAATAAATTTAAATAAAAGCCAATTCTTAAATTATTCCCAATAAACAAAGTACACACACTTCCCGGTCAGGAGGTACCTGCTGATCTCCCACCCTTGGCCCTCCACTCGCCTGTTTTTATCAATCTATAACACATGTGTATCTTAGTTCATAGTTTAGTTGTATACTGCCCTGAAGAAGCTACGGTAGAAGCGAAACCCGGTCGGCAAAAGTATAAAATAAAAGTGATACATTCATTTAGACTTCACGACAGAATTCAGTACTTCGTTTATGCAATAGTACTATTAAATAATACGTGATAAGTCTCTTGTGAATTTGTTTGTAAATTAAATTTTCTCTAGAATTACCCTGAACCTCATTGTAATATTTTTTAATAATTGATGCATAATCATATCAACACAGGCGTTTCACACCCAGTGAGATCGGCAATACGTCAGCCGAAAACAAATGTTAATGTATATATGTAATAAAAAATATATATATATATATAAATATGCATATATACAATATAATAAGCTTCAATAAGTTATTTCAATAAAAAAATAATATTAATCCTAAAGAAAAGTCAATAGATGTCCCATAAAATTAAAAATCGAATAGGTATATCCGAGACACTATCTATATTGCAAATAAATTCCGTTATATTATCTTGCAGTCAATATAGAAAGATAGTACCCAAAAATAAATGGGAATTAACTAAACATGATATTTAACAGCTCTTAAATTGAAGTATGATAACGATGAAAATGACGGAAAGCAATAAGGTGGCATTAGCTCAGTTGGATAGAACGCTGATCCCGGATAGGCCGAGAGGTCTTGGGTTCGAGTCCCAGATGCGACCGTTACCTTTTTATTTTCTGTGTCTTTTCAGTTTCATAGTTCATTTGAGATTTGTTAATATTATGTTCAATGATTGAATTGCTTTGTTAAAATTGTCCAAAACATAGATACATTAAAGTGCAAAGTACGTAATAAAGCATTTATTGCTAGCACTGGCGTGTCGTTATAGAAAACGTATTTCGAAAGAAAAAAAGTTTTCCACAATGAAGATTGCGACAAATGGCAACAAGACAGGGGCCGTTTCCTAACCTCTCGAATCCCTCCAATCCCTTTTGTTCCCGATGGGGAAAAAAAGGGATTGGAGGGATTAAATAGGCACATTTGTGTGAAGAAATATTGGAACTAAAATATTCCCAGACGGAAAAAAACAAGCTATTAATTTGGCAATTGCAACAATAAAAATTTCTGTCTATGTCATTTCATAGGAGTAATTTAAAAAATTAAAGCGATTAATTTAATACGAGTGCATAGCTTATCACTTTAACAGTAATTTGTAGTTTACGGATTACACTTTGACATATTGTGGCCGAGATATATGATATCTTTAAAATAATCATCAGAACACGTTTTAGATAAGAATTTATTTTCATTTTATTTTCTCTCGAAGCTTGCTGAATATATTGAAGATTGAAATAGCACCACAT
This sequence comes from Halesus radiatus, assembly GCA_022606495.2. Classification (NCBI taxonomy): domain Eukaryota; kingdom Metazoa; phylum Arthropoda; class Insecta; order Trichoptera; family Limnephilidae; genus Halesus; species Halesus radiatus. The sequence goes on along the minus strand of JAHDVE020003635.1, from coordinate 70,727 downwards.
CTATCTTCATAAATCAATGAAAATAGAATGATAAATAAAAATTGAGAGCGCTAGATTAAAAATCTTTTCTGCAGGTTCAAAGACCTCAAATTATTTTTTGAATTTTTTTTTTCGTAAAAGCTTTTAGGTTAAACCTAAATGTTTATAGTAGAAATAGGATGACATTGAAAATAAAATCTTTTGTAATTTGCTCATTTCTATTTTGGAGTCCATTAACTCAAAAACCTGTGTTTATTTTTTTTTTGGGAGACTAATGAAAAATACAAGATCAATGTTTTGACAGGTGCGGACAGAAAAGATCTCGTTTACGGATATAATTAAACATTGGTGATATATATTTCCGTGCTGAAAATCTATGACGTAAATATGAAATTTGTAATAAGTAACATGTCACGCCTTCATTTCAGTTTAAAAGAGATAATAAATTAATATATTTAAATTATTAATCTAATCCGAAACTTCCGCTACTTTCTACCCGGAGAACGATTAATGATATTCTTATATTTTTTAAATTACCGAATAAGTTCATTGACTGCCCTCAAATGTTAAGTGCTATAAATATTCGTGCCCCTATTAGATCTACTCGGCTCCGCAATCTTTTCCATTGTGACAACCACAGCACAAATTATTCCTATCACTCACCACTAGTGGATCTTCATCGAACTGCCAACACGTATACAGACCTTTTCGACATATTCTAAACCTCTCCATCTTGGATTGAAACAAAAATAATTAGTTCTGTGTGTTTCTGATATGTATTTCTGTAAAATTAAGTCTCTACTTTGTATCTTTGTAATGTTGACTAACTAATGTATCTACTCCCATTCTACCCTATCATTGTACATGTATTACTTTTGTTAAAGCCCTACGGGCATTTAATAAATAAAAATAATACTAACAAATTATATTATTATTTTTATAAACAATAATTATTAATCTAAAACACTCATCCAAATTGAAAAACCTTCCGAGCAAAGATAAATGTCGCCGGCAGGACTCGAACCCGCACCCTTCTAATGTCCGGTCAGATGCTCTACCGTTGAGCTACGTCGGCTTATCGCAAACCTGCCAAGTTAATCAATATATACTAGTGTTCCATTCAATAATTACTGTTTTTTATTATATTTTCACCTGGAAACAACCAACTTTAATAGTATGAGAAAGGCTTGTAACGGCTAAATCCCTCAAAGAACTTTAGTTTATCAATTAACAAATTATATATTTTCATATGAAGCGGTAACTTTGTGATGTGACATTGTGATTTAAAGATAGAATAATAACTTTGTTTACATCACTTTTATTTGTTATATACTTTTGCCAACCGAGTTTCGCTACATATGTTGTTAAAATAAACCTGCCTGGCAATTTTCGATGCAGCTTTGGCCTATAGCTGTTAAATTTTCGAAGCTTATGTAATTGGATACTAACGTGAAAAAGCTTAAGTAGCGTTATGCTTTTGATGTTCTCAAGACTTTCTTAGACTTCCTTTTTTTCGTGTAATTTCCACGTGGATTGTCTTTTTCTATGGAATTTTATATAGAATTTTCCATAGAAAAAAACTCATGAGCAATCTGGATGAACAAAAAGTATCGTGTAAGAACGTCTTTAAAAGTTTGCATACATGGAATAAAAAATACACACTAGAAGTGCCTTTCGCGTAGATTTAAATGGAAGCCCATGTGCCTTGAAGGTAGTACTTTTGGTTCTAGCCCCGAAAGAGCCAAAAAAAATACAATTAATAAAACACGTTGTCTCTCTAACACTACCTGCATTGCATATTGCCATTATGTTTAATAGAAATGAAAGGATGATGAAAAAAAATTGTATTAGAAATTTAAGGCCCGAATGGACAGACTTTTAGATCAAGAAACACGCCCACATCGCATTTCTTGTGTTCTTCTTTATTCTATGGTGAATAAATTAGGAACGTCATATTAGTGTGGGTGTTATTATCTTTTTATTGCGCTTCCAAACAGGTAAACCGTTTTTTACAAAAACAAAATAAGTTTTTTTTATTGTGATAAAAGTCGCGTATTCATATCCGAATACCACCAACAAACTAATACTATCTTCACAAATCATGTAAATTAACTATGTAAATAGTATCATGCAATGATATATTGTAACAACAGCAAAGATGTTGGTATTAATTACTAGTAGAACCGGTTAAAAGCTGTTAACCGGTTCATTGGTTGGTAAAAATAACCGGTTAGTCTAATTAGGCGGTTAATTGCATTCTTAATTAATATGAAAGCTTGACGGACCTCACAAAAATTTCGAAGACACAGAAATACAGCTTTTTCGAAGACAATTTTTTTGTAGTTTTTTTGTTGTCGAAATGAACCTTTTTTTAAAATGAGACTGTTTCTATTTTTATTTCCAGTATCATGGGGCAGTGGCTTCCGCTACCACAGCGCGGACCAGAGGCGCTGGAAGAGGCGTCACAACGGTTGTGGGGGGCGCATGCAGTCCCCCATCAGCGTGTCCGCCCGCAAGGCCATCCCGCTGCGCATGCCCGCCCTCGAGATGGTCGGCTATCACAACCCTCTGCCGGGACCCATTAAGTTCCATAACAACGGACATTCGGGTGAGTCAATCAACACCTCGATACAGATAATCATATTGGTATGGTAATTCATTCACACGCTTACCTCAAACTACACAGTAAGATAATTACCAGTCCTCTGCCGGGACCATTCAAGTTTCATAACAACGAATATAAACATTCTTTTGATGGTATGGTAATTCATTCACACGCTAATCTCAAACTCCGCAACAATTTATCTACCTGCAATTCTATGCGGGAACCCATCAATTTCCATAACAACGGACATTACGATAAGTCAGTCAGTGAATCAGTTACAGATCATCTTACCTGTACGGCAATACATTCGCATACTTACCTCAAACTCCACTCCAGGAACCCATCGAATCGAGTGTATCATCATCATAGGGTCCTTTGTGCTATTTCCTGTACTTCACCATATATCACTGACCTCAGCCCAGTTCCTTTACCGGGGTTGTCATTGGGTTTTTAACGATGGCTCCTCAGCATTTCTCCCCAGATATCTGAGCCTAAAATTCATAACTAAAAAATTAAATCTCCAGATTTAGTTATCCTACCCCTACTGTGCGTTATATTCCTTTTATATATTTATTAGTTTGAACGTAATCTATGTATATATTTTATATTTGTTTTACTTTGTGTTTCTCAGAAACTAGGTCATTTATTTTATTATATTCATTTCCAATATAACTAACAACCAAAATGTTGTTTAATTTTGAAATAAAACATTTAACGAACTTGCACTCCCATGAGTTATCAACTCATTATGGAACTGTCAATTCATTAAATATTAACTTAAATTTTTAAATAGCGAAACTTCTCCGGTTAATGAAACAAAGTAATAACTTAATTTGTTAAAATACATAATACGTACAAGTACATATAATTTAACGAACTTGCACTCCCATGAGTTATCAACTGGAACTGTCAATTCATTAAATATTAACTTAAATTTTTAAATAGCGAAACTTCTCCGGTTAATGAAACAAAGTAATAACTTAATTTGTTAAAATACATAATACGTACAAGTACATATAATTTAACTGCAAGTTTTCCCAAAAAAGCTTGATTGAATTTATATTCGTATACCACTTTGGATTATATCTTTAACATCTTCTTCCCATTCATATCAACGTAACAAGCAAAGAAGTATTGTGTAATTTGGTAATAATGATTATAAAAAAATAATGCTTTCAAACTCAATATATTTTAGTATTGGCGAAATGTCATTCAAATTTGACGTAGACTGATCGCTGTAGTTTAGAAAAACAAAATTTTGATTTAATTTGTTTTTCTTATATCCTGGGTTTTTACTAACTTGTTTCTTCTCAATTTTTGCCGCAAATATTTACGGCATTTAGATGGATGAATAACAAATAAACATGTTGATAAATCATGCCAACTTTAATATTATTGACGCTAGCAATATCAGTAGTAATATGTTAAAATCTCAGTTTTCAAGGAGATATTAATCGGATGATAGTCAAACTATGATACGTGTAAATAAAATGTATTCGCGCCTTCGTAATAATGAGAATATATAATAGACAGTGGCGGGCAAAGAGTTTACAATCAGGGTAGGCAGTAGGAAAAAGGGTGAATTAACTGATATTTTTAAAAAATACCCCGGACAATACTTTTAGGTCATGGGGAAGACAAGTGACTTATTCCCACGAAAAGTGGCAGAAGTGAAGCTATTGTTGCACGAAACTAATCACCCACAAAGAGTAATAGCCAATAAGTAGAATATATCACAGAGATATGTCCCCATTGGGACCAACGGAGTGGGAAAATGCGGCGCTAAACCAATTTTGACCCCCATACCCAAGAGAAAACTGGTGATCATGTCGCTGAAAAAACGGAGGTATTTTTTTACCATCGTAAAGCATTCTTAATACGAATTTAATTAAAAAAAAACATTTTAATTGAACATTAAGTTCAATTAAAATGTTTACATAATAAAAAAAATTAATTGAACTTAATTACAATAAGAAACAGCTATTTCAGTTACGGGAGACACCAAATAGTGCATTTAAAACTACCATTTCGCAATAATTTATACACATAAAAATTGAAAGGTTCACAACACGCCGTACTAAAAGTTATTTGATGTGATATTTGCCGATAGGTACTGCCAACCTTAAAAAGAAAAAAAAACTATTTCAGTTGGGGGAGACATCAAATAATTTTTATTTTATTATTTCCGTTTTATTTTTTCTTTAAAACCCAAACAATGAACCTATGAAATAGCTTATAGGTTCTCAGTTTGGGTTATTTAAAAACAGGAAAAATCGTTATAAGACGTCGTAGGGTTGGCAGTACCTATTCGAAAATATCACATCAAATAACCTTGAACATGGCGTCATGTGGTTCTTTTGATTTTTACGTGTTTATTAATTTTTGCAAAATCTTAATTTACGTGCATTATTTAGTGTCTCCCCTAACTAAATTACTTCCTTCTTATTATAATTAAGTTCAAATTTTTTTCTTTTAATAAAATGCGTATTAAGGATGCTATACGATTCTAAAACTTTACCGAAAAAGAAACTTACTTCTAAGAACCCGAGTGACCAAATAAAAGAAGAAGGATTAAATATAATCGCTTGGTCCGTCAGAAGAACGCTGAATACTGGTAGGGTCACTGGCACAGCATCCAAGGAAAAATGCCAAATTCACTTGAAGAATGGCAAAACAAAGGATTGTTTGGGTCAGAAGCGTGGAACACATGTCTGCAAGCAATTGTGAAAAGGTTAGCATGAAACTACCCCACATTTTTTTTTCAGATTTGAGGGTCACTAATGGGCCAATCGGAGGTTGAGCATTTCCGTCCATAAATTAAATTTTCCTTTTGGGTGAAACTTTTTGGTTTTGTTCCGTGATGAGGAACTCAAAATGTATGCTATTGTTCAGCGATGAATCGATATTTCAAGTGTCGAGTGAATGTCAGTACGTCCGCGGACGACCAGATTTCATGATGGAGTGCATGGCACAAATCGTGAAACAGCCCACATCGGTTATGGTGTGCAGCGTGTTCTCTTTCCAGGGACCAGGCCGCCTTTACATTTTGGAAGGTACCATGAGGAAAGAGCAATGTATAAAAGTCCTGGAAAACCGAATGATTCCGCAATACCATGAATGGTTTCCAAATTGTGATAGAACATCCATGTACGACAAGGCTCCCTGCTACAATGCCAAAGTTGTCCACAAATATCTTTAAGATATGCAAATTCCAACGCTCCCGTGGCCAGGAAATAGCGCCGATATAAACCCTATCGAAAATCTATGGTCGATTGTGAAGAAAGAATAGAAAAAAAAAATGACAATCGAGTAAAATCTCATCAAGGAACTCATTCAAGTGTGGCATCACAACCAGGAAATAAAATAAAAAATAGCTGCATAAATTTGGTGCACAGCATGCCGACTAGGATTAAACTGCTTCTTAAGAACAAAGGAATGTTCACCAAATACTAGATATAAGTTATTCATGTAATTAAAGTTTGGAAACTAAAAAAATCGTTTGAGTCTAATAATCTGCACGCGTCTGTAGTGTCAACGACAGGAATTGAGTTTCGTGGTTGGTACTTCGCGTGTATTTTTAAAGTGAAGATTCTTTTCTTGCAATAATTTAATATTATTTATATTTCCATGCAAGTAATGTAGGACAGGATGTACCAATGTGTCTATATGGATGGCACGCCTCTGGTAATAGACCTTATGAAACGGTCGTGAAAATATTAGCCAGTGAAACCCGTAAAAGCAAATATGATATTTAATGATAAATAAATTAGCATTTTTATTGGAATATTCGGATTATAATGAACATTTTAAGTCATTGGATCCAAGAGAATGAAATAAAAATGCATAAAAAGGCATGCCGATATTAGCATAATAACGTAATAAATTGATAGACTATATAATATATAGAGAATCAGCAATTTTAACGACGCTACGTAATTTTACAATAAAATGAAATTTATTGCGTGGAACAGTATTAGAATATTTATCATAATTTGCACCCATTACGAATGAATCATAAACTAATGATTTTTTATCAATTCAAAGTTTTATTATAAAATTTGTAAATTAACATTAACGACGGAATTATCTCATAATAAAAAAGACAGTGCGAATAGAGTAGTCAAGATACCACGCTTTTATATCTTCAGCTGAAACCGAATCAATTATAAATGATCGTTAACAATGTTCAAATAACTCAAATCTGATATAGATTGGGTGATACAAATTAAGTGGGGTTATAAATTACTTTAATCTTGCTGGTGGAATCATTGAATACATAATAAGTCATCGATATGTATCTATATATTGATTAACTACTCGCTTTTATGCACGTTCGTGAAATGACGTTGAAATTACGCTTTAATTGTTTACACGTTTATTGAAATAATGATTAATATCATTCTTAAGTTCGATAATAATTGGGCCATTTTTATAGTGAGCGCTTTAGAAAGAATTCAAATATATCATGTTATACCGCGCAACAGTTCCAACTGCCTGGAGTAAGCGATACTGTCACATCTGCATTTGGGAAATGTGAGGCTAAATGATGCGGGAGAGGAGAGTGGGAAGGGGGAGGAAGGTTACGGAGTAGCAGGCTATTTAGATATTTTATTTATGTTATTTTATTTGCATATTATCGAACCATTGTCCAATAACACAAAATACACAACAAGAAATGAGATTAACAAGAGCTACAGAAAAAGAACACCACATACGAGTACATAATACACGAATGAAGCAATGACAAAAATATACGTTTGAGAGAACATTCAAGTCAAAGCCTGAACAAGGTTTTTGTAGTTCTTGATGTTAGACATCTTCTTGAATTGCTTCCTCGTTGTTGAGGATCATGACCCCCACTCCAATCTCCCCGGTGTACAAGGCTCATCCACTCCCATCATCACTAGCCATCCCCCGCTTCACGGAGAGCTGCGGACACCGACGTTCCGGACGTCTGCAAAATTTGGTCACTCCAACGCAGCGGTGACCTTCTTCTGCTTCTCCTGTCTTCCACTTTGCCAGTGACCATGAGCTTCTCCAGGTTGGAGTTCTCGGTTTGGCGAGCAACATGTCCAAAGAATCTGATGATAAGCTGTAGGCAGACAATTGATAGCCTATTGCGGATGCCAAGCTATTCCAGAATGTATGTGTTTGTGCGCTTGGCTGTCCATGGAATTCTGAGCACTTTTCTCCATCACCACATTTCGAGGGCGTCTACCGTCACCGCTTCCTTTCGCTGACTCTGAGCATCCATATTTCTACACCGTAAAGAAATATGGGGAAAAGCAGAGCCCGGACGAATCGCATCTTGGTGGTCTTCGTGATGCCTGTGACACTCCATATCTTTTGGATTTTGCTCATGGTGTCTTTTGTCATGCAAATCTTTCCTTTCACTTCTATTTCACAATCTTCTTCGTCACTTATTGACGAGCCTAGGTGCATTAAGTTATTCACCGTTTTTGAGTCTGTGGAAGCATTTTTTTCTTACAGAGATCACAATTAGTTTTGTTTTGGCTTTGTTGATCAGTAGACCTAGATTACGGCTTTCTTCTATTTCGGCAAGGAGGTGATTCATTTCGTCTTCAGAAGAGGCGGTTTGCTTTCTTTCATCACGCTTTGGACACTTAACAGTCAAAACATGAAAAATGTCTCGATTCTGAATGATGGTTTTTCATCAGAGCCAAGTACATTTCGCTCTGAAAAGTGATGCAAATATAGTAATATTTCTTTTTAATTTATTCATGCGAAGAAACCAATATTAAAAAATATATACTTTGCATGGATTTGACTAGCGATTTCTGAGTCCAGAGTCAACGTGCTAACCGCTCTGCCACGGATGTCATCAATTAATTTCTCAACATTTTAACGATGTTATCACGGAATTTACAGCAACTGACGCAAACACGAAGAAAACAATAACATAAATGGACGTGTTATCACTAATTTATCACCACGTTATAATATCAAATATTTGAAATGTGTCATTTTACTTTGAGCTTTATTGGCCCTAAAAGAAAACGCTAAAGGTAATCTCGAAGATTACGATCTTGATGGCTCTCGGTTGATTACTTAACCTCGTGGTCATATCATAATGAATATACCTGTGTAATAAATGAGCACGGTGCAAGTGTCACAGACATCATCTGACTTTATGACGTTACATTGATGTTTATGCGGTTGCTGCTGTAAACATCGTTTGACGTAAATATAAATTAGTACACCTATAAACACGCGATACGAGGTGCGAAATGTTTTTTTAAGTTTTTATTTTTATTTCTTTATTTGTTAACAGGCTAATGTCTAAATAATAATATAACATATAACACAAAATGAGAAACAAAAATATAAAATTGGTAGATATTCTCAAAGCCTAAATAAGGTATTAATGAAGCACGTGGTTTAAATGGCCAGCACTCAAAAATACACACTTTGTAGTCTGCTAACGTAAGCAATACTACAAATTTAATCATTGTAGAAAACAATATTAACATAACCGAAATGAAACATGAAAACCGAAAAAACGACAGGAAATAAAAAGATTTCAGTCGCATCTGGGACGCGAACCCAGGACCTCCGCCTATCCGGGGCAACCGCTTAACCAACTTAGTTAATGAGACCAGTTCAATTTGTGTCATATTCATCGATATCATATTTCAAATTCAAGTTTTGTCAACATTATTCTCCATGTTTAATCCCATATTATTGGCGGCTATCTTTATAATGATTACAATGTTCTTAACGAACACAATTGTAAACTAGACAGTGTCTCGGATTAATATCCAATTTTTCATTTATATGAGAAATCTATTGACTTTATATAAAAGTCTAAAGAATATATTCAATTTTCAATTATTAATTATTTTTATAGAGATTTAAAAAACGTTAAAATTTAAAAAATCCCAGATGCGACTGAAATCTTTTATTTTCTGTCGTTTTTTCCGTTTTCGTGTTTCATTTATGTTAATATGATTAAATATTAAAATGAGGTTTTTAAATCTCTATAAAAATAAATAATAATTAAAAATTGAATACTACAAATGGTTTATATGCAAATTCTATACGGATAGTTAGGAAAATGTCTAAGGTTTCCAGTGGTTCATATACTGTAAGCTTTTAAGCTCTGTATGAAATACATACTGGAACTTTAGAGGCCTTCGCTTGTTTTCAAACTGCATCTCTTTTAGACATTTGGGTATGTATTTCATAAAATTAAAAAAAAATACAGAATTTGGTTGTGCAGTGGCTGTGCTCGTTCTCTCACTCCAGTACACAAACCGACACGGAACCGACCACCGACGAGCGCTTCTACTCAAAACCACCCCTACCCAGGCCGGGACACTGAATCAAAGAATACACAAGTCAAAAATATTACTACAAGCTGTGCGTCTTATGTCACCACGACTGTAGGTAATAGGCATAAATATTGCTTGGAAGCGGAGTCTATAATTGTTTGATGTAAACACAAACATCGTTTTTTATTTATTTTGTGAATAATTTTGTTAGAAAGGCAAAAAGTCAATCAACGGAAACTATCACAAATAAGCTTAGTTAGAAAGCAATATTTTTCTAATGTGCGTTCACAATTTTCTAACGAAAAAATAAATTATTTTGTGGTTTACGCTTATATTTTTTGTAACGTAATTAACAATTATATATTTTTTCTAATCAGCAGAAACTATAGGAAAAGCTTCAATTTATTCAAAGCATATTTCTTGGTTTTCATAATGTTGACCGATTCGTAGTACCGATTAATCGAACTATGTAATTTCACTGATAGCTTCGTCTTAACTTCTACAAGAACCTTATTTTTTTAAAGTCTCGTTTCCCGTCGAGAGTGCAGGTCAAGCATTAAAAAAACAGTCTCAATTAGAAGACGTAATAATTTCTAAGTACTGAATGCTTCTTAAATTCACAAGGATATCAAATATCTCCCAAGTTGAGAACTAGATAGAGACTTATAAGTAGATTTTTCATAAATAGTACAAAATCTAGAAGTGCTTATGAATAAGGACTTTGTAATTGGGTTTATAATAAATACATCATCTTGTTAAAGTTTTTTGTGTACACTCAACTATCTTATTTCGAACCACTCGGGATAATATAAACACATAATATCTTTGTCCTTATTTCAGTTAGTCTGTAAATCTCTTTTTTTAAATTTAATTCATGACAGCATACGAGCTGACGCAATAAATGAGAACGATCGTTCCTCCTAAGAAGGTTATACGGACATGAATAACATTTAGAAACTGTAAAGCTTTAGGAAAATTATGTTAGATTTCTTAGACATGTTTTCTTTAGCACTAATTTTATTATTTTTGGCACTGACTGACCAAATCACTCAATATTTAAGTGATTTTGAATTTTACTTTTGATGCCAATTAATTTGAGATAACATAAGGACCGCTTTCTAAGTAGAAAATTAATGAACAGTCTCAATGAATTTTTAATGATAATAACTTAATGGCTGATAAGGTTATTGGCAGGTTCTAGTCTTAATTGCTTACATCTTTATTTGAGTGCGGTCAATTAACTGAAATGCAGCTCTTAATAAGCAAATTGAGCCAGATTTGTGAATTCAACTCATTTACATAGAGTAGTCATTAAAATGACAGGATATGAAAATTTAATTATTTTATTGTAATACTTTACGCTTATGATATTTTTCGTCGCAATAATCGCTTTTCAATATCCATTTCTTTTTCAAATAATATGCCAAGCATTAGTATTATATAAATGGTTCGTTACATTCAAGGGTTCGCTGGTCATATAATTTTTAATACATTGGCGCTATCATCCCTTCGTTTTGTGTTAATAGCTTATTCTGTACCTACGTGTTCAACCATCGCCTTATGTGAACTGGGTCTAGCAAAAACAAAACCATTGTTTTATTAACATTTTATTCAAGTAATTTTTGAACTTGAGTGCAAAATTACTAAATATTACTGGGTTTATTTCTAAAGGAGAGCGGTAGATCTAAAAAAAAAACGAAATTAAAAACGGGCGGGTAAATTTTTGTTAAATTTCCTCTAAAATTTACAGTATAGGCACTAAATAATTATATATTGTGACTTGTGACTAATTATAAATTATTAAAAAAATTGTGTGTAAGACACATTATATTCATATTAGAATACATGTAACCAATGGACACGGTGTTCTATTTTAAGTTAAAGTTGATATAACACTCGAGTACTTGGGGAGAATAAACAGCTTATGGGAAACATAGGAAAATGTGAGTTAGTGCAATGGTTAAGATTGGTTAGAGGTTGCTAGGAATATGAAATGAAATGCACGATTTAAGGAAAAAAAAACAATATTATACCTACATGGATTCCAAAAATATTGTTGTTGTTATTTTACTTTTAAAATCGAGGAGCTGCATATATTATTATTTTATAGCCATTCAGTAAACACAAAATTATCTTACGAGATACAATTTTTTTTTAATTAAATGCCTTTTTATCACAAAATTTTTACGAGTTTCCTAAATATTTACGACTTTCGGACCTCGATTATTATTCTCATGAATTCATGGCGATATAAAATATGAGATACACATTAAAAAGCTCAAAACGTGTCGAAAATCAAGGTAATTGATTTCCTTGAGATTTTTATAGCTTTTTTAATATAGAATTAATCTAATTCTTCGAGCCGCCAATGGACGGAATTTTTGATTTCTCGTTTGACTAACGAAGGACCACATTCTTTTTTTTATAACACACAGGTCGGTTAAATATTTAATAGCTTTGTGTGTTTTATGGTTATTAAATTAGTTTGTTTTAATTTTAGATATTTTTACGCCAATTTTACTATTAACGCCTACTCAATCATTTACTACAAACACGCAGCAGGTTGCCGTTGAAAAGTTGTAAAACTGTGTAAACATTTATTTACCGCTTTTTAATCGACGGAAAAAACGTGTATCGAATGTATTACTAATCGGGGACTTGATTGGAAGGGATTCTCAGAAACAATTATTATTATAATTTATTTTTCTCTAAAAGAAGACAAAATGAACAAACAACAGATTGTCAAAAGCAGCTGTTTATTTGTTAGTTTCATAGAATTAATGTCTAAATGCAGTTGTCTCAAATTACGTACAAAACTCGGGACATAGTTGAAGGTTAACTTAAATAAATGTGTTAAAAGTACAGATTTCGCTGTAAAATCAATTTGTGTATGTTGTTTCAGTAGTACCGAATTTATTTTATTGATTTCTTCCAACTAACTATTGCGTAGTGTAGAATAATGTAGTATTTCCGCATAGCGATGTAATGAAAAGCCAAAACTAAAATTAAAAAAAAAAAAATATTTAGAAGTTGGGACCTGAAAAATTCGTATTATTTTTTTTGGAAAACGGGTTATTTTAAAAAAAAATCGGTGTTATTTTACGATAAAGGCGTTGCATATTTCTGTTGTTATTTTTATTAAATTCGTCTTGTGGTTTTTAGGATTTTTATATTTGAAAAAAAATTATAAATATGACAGTACGCGGCATTTTCGACATGAAGTTAGTTGCGTTCCATTTCATGACTATTCAAGCTTATCGAAACCATAGACAAAGCAATATTACATTCTTATTTTAAAGTAAAATACGAAAATTCGCGGTTATTCACCCGGAAATTGGGAAATTCGCGTTTTTCCTTGTAAAAATGGCGAATTATAGTTGGGTCATAGTTATATAGAAATGAAAGGAACGGTAGGAACCATTGAGCTTATGGGAATACATTACATTAATTTATTTTTATTTTAGCCTTGAACATGTCATTTGAGAGAGCGCCCCGTACATTTACTTATATTATTAACATAAAATAGTCAATGACATTACAAAAATAGTACATACAATATGTCAACAAATTAATTATATGCAATTGTATTTGAAGGTTGACTTCTTTCTTAAATTTAAACACATTTTTTTCCCTTTTTTCATTGGTCGCTATGAAAGATCTTCATCGCTCTATATATGAATAGCAATACTAGAGGGCTACTCACTCATACCAAAGAAACTATTCTTTAATTTTGAAAATGTATGAGTGTTTCAGAGTGGTGGATTGGAAAATCAAGGGTTCTTTCATCACTTGAGCTAAGAGAGAGATAGAGAAAGAGAGAGAGAGAGAGAGACCGTTATCGGATAAATGGTAAAAAAAAGAGATCAGATAAGTGGGAAACATTACGGAGAAGGGAAAGTGCACGAGGCCAGTGTAGTTGCGCGCGGAATCCGTAGGCGGTAGTCATTGGTTGGTGTTGGTATGCAACTATTTTCATCCGCATGAGTTGACTATTCCTCGAAAGGTCGTTGAGACGAGAGCAAATGGATAATGGAGTTATGTTTTCAATGGCATCTCATGTTAGATGCTTAGTTAGACTTTAAATTGTCATGCAAATGAAAATACTGAAATGTCAGGGATATTATTTGGTAGTGTAATTATTGTGTGTGCCTTTGATTATGAAGGTCGCGGATTCAGAGCAACAAAAAATAATATCAATAATAATATAAGGATGATTTGCATAGCGCTGTTTTTGAGAAAGGGTGTTTCACTTAAAGGGTGCTGTACAAATATACATTTTTTCCAATGCTCTATCTTGTCACTAACTATGGACAATCAATTATTACTACTTATGGTCAACAAATGGCATCCACCAGTTCATCGATCTGTAATACCAAACTATATATACAATGCATTTGACCCATGAATGTTTAAAGCTGCGTTAAAATATACAGGTTATTAATTATATGTACAGCCATATCAAATTATACAGGACTATCTTACCTGGCAGGTCACTTGAGATAAACACTGTTTTTATTGAAATTTATATACGGTTTTACATGCAGAGGACATAATATTGGAAAACACATCATGTTGGAGATATTATTTAATCCTGGTAATTATTTTAATAAGTATTTATCTTCTTGCTCGTTTTTAGGAAATTAAATGGATATTTTATGATCGGTGGTACGGTTCAGGGATTTGATTAGAATTTATCTTCCAAAATGTGAAATAGATTTTTCAATTCGCTATCGGTTCTACGCGTCAGAGTTTTATATTGATTGTTATTGATGAGCTGAAAATGTCACATCAATTATAAGATTTAAAATTTATCTAACATGCAAATTCCTATCGTCTAGGGGCCTGCCATGTACCGCTATATTTTTCAGATTTTCGGAATTTTTTTATATTCGTAAATCTTTCTTAAAACTTTTACTCATAGAATCTAAAATAAATATGTTTCTTAGAGTTGTTTTTACTGGCGGGCATTATTTCATCCCCAAATAGATGTTAGGACTAGAAAAAAGTACGTAGGAAAACAATGTTTTTAACGAAAAATCGCGAAAATCGTAAGAAAAGTCAGGGTCCACCACCGGTATCACCATGTCACCTATCCAATTTAATATAATCACGATACAATAATATGCTTTATGCACTTATCTTATCATTAATAAATATTGTAGATTTCGGTGAATGATTTCTATTTTTAACAATTCCTCAAAAACGTTAATTCTAAAGTACGCGATACATATTAAAATTAGGATTTGTATGAACAGAAATATCCCCCAAATCGTTTTCCTCTTTCCATTCTCATTCACCTTCTCGTAGTTGCTCGATTATAGGACACCGTCGTATATAAAAACAGCATTGGTTTAATAACGCCATCGATTATGAGATTTTATCGTTGTCTATTATAAAACTCCGTCGATTATAATACACCATCCGTATATACTCGTATACAATACACCCATAAGACCCTATCCGAATTCAGAACGATGACAAAAAGGGTGCATCATATAATATGCACACTTTTTCAAGAATTTATAGTAGGTACCTAATACATTGTAAAACATTTTAATGACTTATATTTTGTTGTTTCGCCTTTGCAGTGAGTCTGTCCATCCCCAAATCCGGAGCTGAAACTTCAAAAGAGCAGAAAGACCAGCTGCCGTACATCTTCGGGGGGCGTTTGGACTCGGAGTACGAGCTGGAGGGGCTGCACTTCCACTGGGGGGACAAGAACAACCGGGGCAGCGAGCATGTGCTCAATGATGTGCGCTACCCCATGGAGATGCACATCATCCATAGGAACAAGAGATATGACACGGTCAACGAGGCCATCCTGCATCAGGACGGGCTGGTGGTCCTGGCTTTCTTCTATCAGGTAATTTATCCAATTAATACTAGGCGTCTCGGTCCGATACCTTTTTATTTACTGTTTTTTTTTGTTTGTTTCATATTTCATTTGAGATATTTGAATACTATTTTCATTAATTAATGATATATAAAACTCACGCACAGATGTGTATCCACAATAACGACGCCTCCGATTGTTCAGAGTTTAGATTATAAGGGACTCCAGTAAAAAATAGTAAATTCAGGCGGAACAACGAAAGTAAAAAACTTATACATTCGTTCAGAAAACATAACAATTTTTATTATATATCTATCGTTATTCGTACAAAATGATTATAAAACTAGAAGTTAAATTTAATACCCCCTAACGTCATCCTATACCTATCGGGATACCACTACGGAGTAATGTAAATAGATTAATAACTATGGTGACGTCATTTGATTAAAAAAACACATGTTAGCCCATTTTTAGAGAAAAAAATCAATTATAAAAAAATAATGAAAACATACTTAGAAAATAATAAAAAAAGTTGTATAATACACTATATTGTTTGATTCAAAATTTTCAAAAACAAAAAAAATATTACGTCATTAAATAATCCTTTTTTGTAATAAAAAATCATAATAATTATTTTTAAAAAATTAATTTGATTAGGTTAGATTAGGTTTTTGGGCTAGATGTTAGATTAAAAATTAAAAAAAAATAAATCAAAATCAACTTATTATGAAAACTAATTATGATGTTTTGCATTGTTTCTTTAAAACGATCTGTCAGCAGCTTGGTATTGCCATAGCAATGAAAAAATATAGTTCCACTTTATTAAATTAATTTTATGTCGAATTATCCGGTCACCCAAAAAATCATTCGAAAAAGTATTGAAACTTGAACGAAGCAAAGCAAAAAACTGTTCAAGGAAAATCTCTAGCGTGTTTGATCTATGGCGCCTGTCGGTGGGCAAAATCCAAACACAAAAAACCAATGGTTTCAACACGGGACATATTAATTCTCATATCATATTTACGTAAACGAATATTAAGTTTTTTTAAGAGGAAACTAAATATTACTATTTTAAAATATTTTGCTTTCCAGCGATATAAGCTTTCTGACATGTTGATTCGCAGTGTTACTTTAAAATATTATGAACTCTAATTAGTTAAATAAATAGCTTGGGTACATAATTTGTCTAAGGACAGGAAATGGAAATATTGGGAGTTTGCCATAAACATCATCTGGTAAAAAGATTTAAAGTTTCATTTGCTATTTTCAGTGGCGCTGTTTAATTTAGTTTTTATCACTCTATAATAGAGAGCGATAAATATGATAATACCCACCTAAATTTAAATAGGGTCATATTTCTATATCTTTTAATTATTGAACAAAATTAAAAAAAAAAAAACAAGTGATCCTAGTCCTTTCTTCAATTCGTAAAAATCACTTACTTTGTGGCTTGCCATAATTATAATAAAAAGATATAAATTTGTTTTATATCCGCTTCAATTTAATATAATATCGACAGGTTTCGGAAGTACCCTTCCTTCGTCAGGACTATATTAAAATTAGCATTAGATACAAAACAATGACAGACATAAATGAATATTTAGGCGTTGGAGTGGGAGGAGACCAAAGGGGAAGGGGTAATTTGGGGTTTTTCAGGAGGAACCGAGCGGTATTGATAAATTTAATTGGTTATTCAATATACTAGAATTAATATTTAGGGATTGTCTAATTTCAAGCGCTTCTAAATTATCTAATTATTTACCTGAAGGTGAACACTTTGAACTCTTGTATCTTTATTAAAAATATGATCGGTTGAAATGAGATGATTGGCGAACTCTGAAAAATTATTGTTATTTAATCATCTTAAGTGTTCCGTAATTCTAATATTAACATTACGGGATGTCTTACCTATGTAGAACGAAGGACAGTAATTGCAATATTAGTTCTAATACAGTCTTGACGAAGGAAGGGTGGTTCCGAAACCGGTCGATTATCATGTTAAATTGAAGTGGTTTAAAACAAATGTATGTGTTTATATTATAGCTTAAATGAACGTTTCGAAGTTCCATTTTTTTTTTTTTTTTATATGAATACCTCACAAGAGTCCCAACTACTCCCAACCATCTGGAGCCAGTGAGACTATGCCATTCCCAATTGGGGAATGTTGTGAGGCTGAAGGTATTGGGGAGGGGAAGGAGAAGGGGAAGAGGAAGGTGGGGAATACCTGGCTATTCAGATCTGGTCACCAAACACGGCTAAAGCCATTTCAAGCAACGTTTCAATTCTGAATGGTGGTCTTTCACCAGGGCGATACTGAGAGTATCTACCATTCAGAAACGAGCCGCAAATATATTACATATTATTTAAAACAAATAAATTGTGAAATAACACAAAACAAACAAATAAAGTTTATTTGATTGTTCATAGCTCATAATGGAAATAACGTTGGTAACTGAAAAAAATTGCGATAGAAAAAGATCTGAAAACTTCATGACGCTAGAGCTCACCATTGTTCTAGAGGTTTTACTGCTATATATAACAGATTGTCTGTTTTATTGTTTAAATTCCGTTTTTTTATTTTTTTTATGTGATACCACACAAGGGTCCCAACCGGTCTCAACCGTCTGGAGCCAGTGAGACTATGGCATCCCCAATATGGTATATTGTGAGGCTGAAGGTATTGAGGAGAGGAAGGAGATGGGGTAGAGGAAGGTGGGGAAGTACCTGGCTATTCAGATCTGGTCACCAAACACGGCTAAAGCCATTTCAAGCAACGTTTCGATTCTGAATGGTGTCTTTCACCAGGGCGATACTGAGAGTATCTACCATTCAGAAACGAGCCGCAAATATATTACGTATTATTTAAAATAAATAAATTGTGAAATAACACAAAACAATTAAATAAAATTTATTTTTTTCGCCGGGATTTGGACCCGCGACCTTTTCAAATATTCAGTGCACAATTTAAACCCAAAATTGAAAAACTACGCACATCCCACGTTTGTTCATAGAGCAATGGACGCCACTGCTACTAGGTACATTATTATGGAAAATAAGCGCGAGAACTCTATTTGCATTAACTAGAATAACAACGTCTTGTCTTACAAACATCTAATAAAACATATATACCCGTACAACGAGGCCATGGAAATTGATAAGGAATGATGTTATGAAAATAGTGAATGATTTATCTATATCGATGGAACAACGAACCTAGTACCTTGACATGCTTATTATTTAAGGTAGCTTGGTGGGTAGGACGCTTGGCTAGCAGTCGAATGGGATGAGTTCGATCCTCACAGTGGGTAACTGAATTACTATGTACCTTTTCAGAAAAAGTTTTGTTTAGCGAGAAGGTTAGCGCTAGAAACCTTTTTTTAAAGTTAAAATTTTGGTATCTGTAGGCGGCCAAAAGAGGAAACAACCACTGAATTTTTTTGCATTCACGATGTAGTGGTGACGCCCCCGGCTACATAGACAAGTCTGTGGGCACTGAAGAAATTAACAGACAGAAGTGTGACCTATAATGATTTGCAAGAAAACATACAGATTGGTATTTAATTGCAGATATTTATTATTTTGGAAACACAAAATGTCATTACTATGGCAACACCAAGCTAATCACGTCGTAAAATGTGTACTTCACATTAAGATGTTTTCACGTATTCGTATTCGACAGTTTGTTTTAAAGAAATTAATTTAGATCTGTGAATTTGATGTTGTTGTTTTTAGATTTTTTATTTATTTATTTATGTAACGTCTAATAATTGGTTATTTCGATATATAAATTTCAGAAATTCGAAAAATTCGCCTCTTAATGTAATATTTTTCCTTGTAAAAGCGTTAAATAATGAAATAAGTTTAAACATAAAATTGTCTTAGAATATGACAAAGAATCATCTCCTTTCAGAACGTACCACTAATTTCTGAACACCGTTTGTTTAAAGTAAAAAATATGCACTTAAAGAAATGTGCTTTCTTTAAAAATTACAATCTATTTCCTATGAGCCATCTTGGTTATACCATTTAAAACATTTTAAACTATCGCAGCATCCCCATTTTTTGTCTGCTATTAAATTTCATTCTGCATATATTGTCAAATTAAACATTTTTCTTCATTTCAGGTGCAAGACGTAGAGGCCAAAGAACTCAACCCTCTGGTCAAGAACCTGACTGTGATCGATGACTACAATACCAGCATGATCCTCAACACCACCTTTACGTTGGCCTCCCTCATCCCCATCACCACGGACAGGTTCTACACCTACAAGGGTTCTCTGACCACCCCGCCCTGCTCCGAGGCCGTTACCTGGATCCTGTTCCCCGACTTGCTGCGTATCTCCGTCTTCCAGGTATTGTAGATTAGATAGTACACGAATACAACACCAGCATGATCCTTGCCATAATATCACCTTCACGATGGCCTCTCTCATCCTTATCGCCACAGACAGGTTCCACACATACAAAGGCCCGCTTATTTCAAACACTTTCAGTCTGCATAATTTTTCCAAGGTCCTATTATGCATGTTATGGAAATTATCACGTATTTATCGTATATTTTAGATAAAATGTAGGTAATACGTATTTGCATGCACATTTAGCCATTGTTAGTGTACATTTTTGGCAATATTAATTCATATTTTGGCATTTTAGTGCATATATCAGGGTTGACAGCACAAGGAGCGCAGAAATGGACGGATTTATCGATGGTTAACTCTTAATGAATCCGGATTAGAAAGCCCTGCACTACAAAATATAAAACATGTTGAATTTATTGCTGATTTGTCCGGAAAGCCGAAAAAAGCAAATAGTATACCTACCAATATCAATTTTAAACGATTCAATGTCGTTTGTTTGTATAAAGTTAAAATTTTATCAAATTGAGGTATGAACGTCATCTATTAGATTTTTTAAAAATATTACTACGCAAACCTTATATTCGAAAATCATTTTAAGGCTAATTGAAACGTAATACGTGCTCATAGTTGGCGTTAATTTCGATATAAAAAATAAATCACTTTTAGCACATCATTTTTTTAATATTGAAATGAATTGTTTATTGGCGGGTATACACAAGGAATATAAAATTGAATAAATTGTTACTGTAGATTTAAAGCTCATATCCACCAAGAAACTTACAATGATTATTGTAAAACTAATATCTTCAGTATTTCTTGGTGGACTTAAGCTTACAATAACAATTTATTCCATTTCATATTCCGTATGTACACCCGCTAACCAATAATTCATCTCAGTATTTAAAATCATTGTGTACTAAAAAAATTTAAAGCATATTTTTCCGAAATATTTGAATTAGCGTAATCTGTGAGCGCGTATCACGTTTCGTTTAACCTTATGTAACAAAAATAGTCTTAAAAAAATCAATAAATATGAAATAAAAAAAGTTTATTGTTTATAAAAAAAAAAATATTTGCGACTTATCACTTTGATCTTTGATCGAATCTTAGAATTCTTAATACACTAAAAGCACTCCAAAACTGTACTCTTAAGGAAAAAATTATTACATGCAATTATTATTATGTATGTAAAATATTCAAAAAGTAACTAAAAAATTTAAAAATCATTCTATTAAAAAAAACAGTTTTTTGTTTCTCCCGTAAAGTTGCCAACATGGACTTAGGTTTTTTACTAATGAAGTTGGAAATATAATTTTAGTTTTTACTTGTCCTTTTAGGAAAGGTAGTTTAAAAGTAAACGAAATGGCCCCTTCTTAAATTGGGTGACTCAATTATTGATGATTCGAGAGTAGAACCCTCAAATGGTTAAATCCACCTTTAAGCGCAGAGTAAAATCGCCATAAGAACACATTTCACATAATTATTTTATCATACCAACAAAATAATATTCGATTACTTACTAGTGATGACGATAAATCGAAGAGTTAATTTTATTTATGCAACAAATACGTATTACGATTAAAACATTAGCTTTAGATAGGAAATCAATACCTGCAAATTGAACATAGAATAGCTAATAAATCATGAATGCATTTTGTAGCTAAGGCTTTATTGATAATAATGCAACAAGGGCACTTGTGATACAAATCCGATAAAGAATTAACAGTTAATACGTGACAAGTTTATTATAAGTGAGTGATACGTGACAACAATGATTATCCCAGTAAGGGGCGCAAACACCGGATGGAAGGGTGATTATTAATTTACGAGAACTTGTATTAGGTACCTACCTGTCTCTCTACAAATTTTATAGAAGTTTAAGAAAATAGAACTTTTTTTCATTACTGACAACACCGAATAACACCGATTGAAGAAATTAAAGTAGATTCAAATGTTAGGTTATGTTTGATTTCCGAATCTGGCAGACGTACTTGGACAGGAAAAATTACATACCTATCTCGATTTTGTGCGCGCTTCTTCCACGCAGTTTATTTATTAATTTGATGTATTTAACATCTAACAAATGGCTTCTTTAATAATGTGCATTGTAAAATAATAAAAAAAAACGTTTCCATGCTCTATATATATATATATATATATATATATATATATATATATATATTTATATACATATCTATGTTTTTTAACATTAACTCAATACAGAAACCACAATGATACAGAAGGCCCTGGGGAAAAAAATATCCTTCAGGGCGTTATCATCTTTGGGGGTGCTGTGTGGAAAGTCTTTTAAGGAAAGGAAGTTTTAGAAGGGAAAAGGTGTGAGGGGTGGGTAGGAATCTCAAGTCAATGTGTTCAGAAGTGACGGACGTATGATTCCATCCCTTCCACTGCGGTTCAAGGTGATGGGTCGAGAGTCCGGTTGTAGAGGTGATAGGGTCCAACCGGTCTCCACGCAGTTTTTGGGCACATGAATTCGCCCCCAAAACCTGAGCAAACCTCACCCATGAACCTGGATACCCCTGCTAAGTCACCAAATATGTATTTGAACACAGACTAGAATGCGCGGCAGAAGAAATTTTTTTTTTTCTTATTCACAGTCAAATTAGTAAATTGTTGCGAGGCTGAAGGAAGAGGCATATGAATTATATCTTATGCATTTTTTGTTCACGGTGAAACCAAAAAATGCTGTGGATTTTTGTAATTGAAAAAAGTATTTAGCCCCAAATCTTTTAGTATTTTAAAAAACGTAAACCTTTGAAATATTTCAAGCTAAGATAAATTTTTTTTGAACATTTGAGGTAATAAAGTATATTTATGGACATACAAATCTGTTGTGAACAATATATTTTAATGTGAATAACTAAAACAATGAATTTACATGCGAATTAAATTATAATTATGTAAAAAAATACACAATTCCCTTTTGGCGCCCCCTCTAGTCTAGCGCCTGGGAAATATGCCCACCTCCTGAACACCCCTAGCTACACCTCTGGCCATGAAGGTGTTTTTAAAAAGATATAAACTTATATAATTGTTGCATAATATTCGGATTCGTTTATTTGCATAAATAAATTGTTATAACAAAGGACTCAATTAATTTAGCATTTACATAAAACAATAAAATACATACGTGGCAAAATGTTAGAACCCTAAACCCAAAGCAATAAATCATTAGCATACTTATTTGAATTTGCATTTATAACTATTATTTAATAGGCAATGCAATGCAATCAATACCTTTTAGTTTGAAGGTACCTTACAACATGTACTCGTAAATAAGGGCGTAATAAAGTTTGTCATCCTTTTGTTGAGACACGAGGCATCATTTTGATTGCTTTGCATCGGTGCATGTGTATCAAATGACCCATTTATGCAGGCGATTCGTGCTAGCTGTCAATAGCTTAGTATACATGAAACTTGGGTGGATTGAGTTTGAATCCCATAAGAATTCATCGGGTAGATACCGACTTACTCCACTGTCTTTCAACACAAATTAAATTCAAGTAGATACTATAATTATTCTTGTTCGAGTTATTAACTACAGTTTATTTTTTATTAAATACTAACTGAAGTACCCGGCTACCCTCACCCTCTACCTCCCCACCCACCCCCCCCACCCCATGTTATGTGTTGCCACCTCTCCTCTACCTCTACCTCTACCTCTACCTCTACCTCTACCTCTACCCCACCTCTACCTCTACCTCTACCTCTACCCTCTACCTCTACCTCTACCTCTACCTCTACCTCTACCTCTACCTCTACCCCTACCCCTACCCTACCCTTACTACCCCTCTACCCTCTACCTCTACCTCTACCTCTACCTACCTCTACCTCTACCCCCTCTACCTCTACCTCTACCTCTACCTCTACCTCTACCTCTACCTCTACCTCTACCTCTACCTCTACCTCTACCTCTACCTCTACCTCTACCTCTACCTCTACCTCTACCCCTACCCCTACCCCTATCCTTATCCCAACCCCTACCCTTACAATAAATACTACCTACCCTTAAATAAATAAAAATAAATACATATATAAAAAAAAAAATTGTCCCCAACTTTCTTTCTATTGGTCAGATCCAGATTAAACCTTCTTCGGGCAACGCAGATCATTTTGCAAAAAAACCCGCGTGTAAATCGGTCCAGTAATTTTCTAGTCTATAGCGGATACACCTACGAATATCACCTTTTATTAGATCAATATAAATTATTTTTTAAAGTATTTAGATTTTTTTTTTAATTTTTTCAATTTTGAGACAGCAGAATGCAATAAACTAATAGATTGTACTTTTCCAAAACTAAAACAAAAAAAAGAATTGCATGTTTTACTAACATAGTTCAGAAATTAGCGGTACTTTCCGAAAAAAGATGATTCTACATCATATTCTAAGATGTTACTTATTTTTTTATTTAACGCTTTGCAAGGAAGATAATACAGAGAGGTGATTTTTGTCTGAACTTTTATGTATTAAAATAACCATGTATAAATAATTATATGTTATATAAATAAAAAAAGACAATCAAGTTCACAGATCAAAATTATATATAAATTAATTAAAAATTATTTTGGAATTACCACTTTATTAATATATACATATCAACATGTTTTCAAAGCGGAGTTTTCCTCATCAGGACATACAGAATACGAAAAAATAATAATATCAAGTATAGACAAATTATAAACATAAACAAAAATTGATTAAAGCAGCTAATAATTAATCAAAAACGTTAATCACAAATTATTATAAAACATTAAATAACAAATTTACATCAGAAATTAAATAAAGCAATTAATTTTATTATTTACATTAATATGAAAATAAATTCAAGGGACATATATTAAAAAAAAAGTATTTAATTGAATATTAATTATATTTAATTGACTATTAACACTATTTCTAATTTCTAAAATTTCAAATTTAATCAAAAATTTAAACCTTTATTTATATCATAATAATGATTTGTTTCCGTAATACGGTTTTGCAAAGTCAGAATAATAATTAATACTTAAATACCTTAGGTGTTCCTTAACTCTAATATTAAAATTTCTTGAAGTCTTTTCTATATAAAAAATATTAATATATACATGTTGATATGTATATATTAAAAAAATAGTGATTACAAAGTAATTTTTATTCGTTTATTAACAATGATGCCACAAAACGAATACCAATTTTTTGAAGAAATTACAAAATTATATATTTAAAAAAAAAGTTAAAAAATTAATTGTGATATTTTGCATAACAAACTGTCATATGTGAATATGTCAAAACATTTTAGTGTGAAGAAGACATTTCAAAGACGAAGTGCGTAGCTGGTGTTGCCATAGTAATGACATTTTGTAGTTCCAAAATATTAAATATCTACAATTAAAGTCCAAGCTATTTAATAGATTTTGTTATAATTGCACTTAGCCTGGTAGGGGAAGCTGGGTACCTAGCTTTTACCCGGAGTTTTAGTATTGCTTTTGTGAGAGACCAACACACAGAATCGAAACTTTTCTTAATAATAATAATAAATTGATTATTTCTATAGCGCCGTTTTCGTGAGAAAATCACCTCAAGGGCGCTTTACAACATAATTTATCTAACCTATACCTTATCACTTAGACTTATATCTAATAATTTACATATTAGATTTATTACTAATGGCTTACAGCTAAGATTTATAACTAGAAAATACCTAATTCAGACTTATAATTAGCGACTTACAACTTAGACCCGTAGCTAGTGACTTAAAACTAGTGAGAGAGTCTTACAACTAACATATTTACATTTTAGAATAAATTATATACAAAATGTTACTATTTGGAAAATCAGAACATAACTTGATATTGAACAGCAGTGGGGCGAGTATGTATATGGTACATTACAGCTGCATTTGTATGCCTCTGATCAGTTTGGGGATAATATACATACATATATATGATATTCTACATGTTAATAAAGATGGTAATGCTAGACAGATACTTCTATATGATTAAATTTAAAAAATGTTATGAACGCCAAAAGAAGAAGGAAGTTTTTGCCTATATTATTATTATGCACATGTTTTATTATTAGTTTTATGACATGGATGCAAAAAATGTATTGAGTGAGTTATCTGGATCCAATGGCTTTACCTATGTTCAGTAAATAGAACTGAGTAGCCAATTTGTCAATCTTCCTCTTCCATTCTCCTCATATTCCCCATTCCAAACCACATTAACAGCATCCATCATTCCACCGTTGCCACATCCCAGGGTGGGATTTGACCTTTTCCATAAATGTTCTATACTCCAGTCTTCAGGCTTTCCCATCTTGCTTTTAGTATGAACAACAATATACATATACTATTATCATATTAAATAAATAAATGTAGGTTCCTGAGACCCAGATGGTTACATTTTCAATATTGCTTTACACTCTCATCTCATGAATAGTTCCTACTTAGCGTTCATATTCTACCATAGGGATATATTACATGTTGTATTACCCAAAATCACTCATAATTATTACTACATTACTACAGTACTAATATAAAAAAGAAATAAAGTATGGTTTTATAACTTACTAGCTGATGTGTACCCGGCTTTGCTCAGATACAATAATTGATTTGACAGCGAAAGTAACTATCTCCAAATAAAGGAATATTTTATTTAATTCTAAATGTTTATTTTTTCAAAATACGAGTATATCTAAATCATAAAGTTCTTAAGTAGGTACCTATTCATGTTTTCCATTTTGAAATATTCTACCCAAAAAAACCTTCTTCTTTTGAATATGCAATCTGTGGCTAACCAGAATGTTATAAATATTTATGGGCTAACCTAAATAATACATAGCAGGTTCAATGTTTTTCATAATTTTATTTTAAAACTGACCCAACCCGTAATAACCTGCTGGGTTTTTTCAGGCGGGGTAAAATCATGCCAACCCTGCCATTTATTTATGATTTTCGGTGTCATGTTATTCGATATTCTTTTCGTATAGTCAGCAAATTACAGTCTTTAATCCTACAGAATCTTACCATTGGGTCTTTCCATTCTGCTCAAATGGTTTTTCACGGAGCAATGAACAAAAAAAATAATAAATAACCAATAAAACGTTTTCTTTTTTCCAGATGGAGAAGTTCCGTCAGCTTTCTGATAGCTCAGACGGCATGATCGTTGACAACTTTAGACATCTTCAGCCGCTCTACAACAGACGGGTGTTTGTCCGAACCGTCCACGGCAGCTCCGCCAAGTTCATCAAGTACAACAACATCCACTACACCAAGTGGGACTGGCTGGGCCCCGATGCGGTCTTCGATGATGAAAGCGAAGAAAATGAAATTGAAGATGATGAATAAAGAATTAGGTATAAATTGATGAAACTTATAATTTTCTATTTTTGTTAAAAATGTTTAAGTACAAGATTTTAAATCGCATAGCGCTCCATGATGTCGTTAAAAATATTGAAATAATGGTAATGATTAAATTGTATGAGCGAGAAAAATCACCTCAACCCAAGCCAGGACACTGAATCAAATTGGCCTCTTATTTATAGATCGTTGCCCCAAAAGTGAAAGGGTACTTGTGCGATTTTGACAGTTTGGAGTTATGAATGCAGTTTGCTTCATCATTTGTTAATTTATAAGAAAACTGTATTTCGACCTTTAAGAAATATGTAATATGAGGTCTAATCTTCATTTCAAAATAGTGAAAAACAACCTACACATGTTTTTTTTTCACTCTGCAAAGAGTTAAAATGTGCTGTACTCAAAAGCAAATTTTTGCACAAGTGTCGTTTGATTTTGGGACGATGATATGATCCTTATTATAACATAATTATATAGAAGGATCTCATATAAATAAGAGGCCGACTTGACTCAGTGTCCTGGCCTAGGTTGAGGTGATTTTGTTCGAACTCGGTACCTTCTGCTATCAGGGTGTCTGTTCTAACCGCTAGCAAATAAAGCTTGAAACAATGTTAACAATTGTAAAAAACCTCATATGTATTGAAAAAAAATAGCAGGTTTGAAGGCTAATCTAATATTATTAATGATTAGAGTCGAATCCGGGATGGTTCTGAGTTTTAATTCCCGTTACAGCTAAAACCATTTTCATTTAATGTTTTTCTAATACATATGAATCGTAGATATAAATATTGTTTTGACATTTAACTTAAGATGTTTTGCATTCAAGATTTGAAAGTTTTACTACGGTTTGATGATAATTTCTTCACTGCATCCAAACAATTCTACTTGTTCTATGGCCTCTGGGGTTCATTTTATTGGGAGTGGGTGCATAAGGTACTTACTACTTCTATTGGCTGGAATTTCTTTGTAATATTATCATTAAAAAAACTTTATAGCTTTGATTTAATTACATATTTAGGACTGGACCAGTTTTACCCTGTTACGGGCATCTTCAGACTGACCTGTAGCCGGGAGAAACCTGTTCGGTTCCAAATAAACAAATGGGAGATGGTCATAATTTTTCTATCATAATATAATAAGTATTTATGTAGTTTGAAATATTTAAATATCAAACAGAAAGTAAAACCCACTTTTTTTTTGCTTAATATCGAACGATTGTAATATTCATAAATAAGTTAGTTTTATAAAAATAAGCACTCTACTACGTTAAGAAAACATAATATATATATGTAGTAAGGTAACTGTATTATTGCAAATTGAAGGTGCTATATAAATATTCAACAAAACTGAATGGAAGTAAAAATTGGATTGACGAGGGAGTTCTAATGTGCCATTTTATCATAGCTGTAACTTCGTAAGTGTAAAAAAAATGTTAAAGAATATCAACAACTTAAAACCTTCATTATGTGGTTAGTTTATTCATAAAAGTAGCAATTAAACACAAATGCAAAAATTTGTAATAAATACGTAAATAGAACAGGTAAGAAAATACATACCTACGTAATAAGAAAAAAATCTATGAGAAACGCATATATGTAGCATAAAGTACACTGGCAGTAAACGAGATAAAAAGTTAACGCTGGGACAATGTTATATGCATGTATTACAAGTTGGAAGTATTAACCATAATTATAGACGTATAATGGTACCAGAATAATGAACACATTGTAACTTAGGTATAAGAAACTCATTTTTGTATTGATAGTAATAATATTAGAAGTTAAGAACAATTATTTTATAAAGAAACCACAATGTTGCGTCACTTAGAATAAGTAAATAAACGATTTTTGTGAATAGTTTTGACGTTTTCATGTAAAAATTATCACATTGGTCCTCATTGGGGATACTGTGTGGAGGGTCCTTTTGGGGAAAGTAAGGAGAGGAAGTTCTGGGATGGAAAAAGGTATGAGGGGTGGGTAGGAATCTGGGGGTCAGCATGTCCAGGAGTGACGGACGTATTAATCTATCCCCCTCACTGTGGTGTAAGGTGATAGGTCGAGAGAGTTCGGCTGGAGAGGTCAAAGGATCTCCCTCAACTGGCCCACCACGCAGCTGGTGGGCAGATGCATCCACCGCCAAGACCTGGACAAAGCTCACTCCATGAACCCGGGCACCCCTGCTAAGTCACCAAACGTAGTGAACTGCTTGGGGTGACCTATGGGAGAGGTGTTGGTTATCCAATGAAAAGTTCCCTAGATAAAATCTTGTAGGTCATGCTATCTTTGTTTACAATAAAGAGACCCAAGGGCTCACTAATTTCAAGTGATATTACATAATATAAATCAATGTAAGTCACAGAATATTATTATCATTGATATGGAGACAGACAGCATAATATATAGCTGCCGTAAACACAGGTTCGTTGCGCTGTCTCCCATATTTCACCTTACATCTTTGACAGTATTCCAGTCCCTTTAACTTTCCCGTTGCCAAGAGGGGTAGTCAAAATCTCTTAAATTACTATCCTCCATGTATTATTTTAAATATAGCTTATAGATTTTGTTTTTTTTTTGTAATCTTACAAAACCTATAAACACATAATATACTATAAAAAAAACCTAAGAACTAGATTAAAACAGATTTTTTTGTGTATCATTCCTTGATACAAATAATATTTCTTGCACTCTGGAACCATACCTGTAGCTACACGTTTCAGCCATTCAACTAGCACAATGGTGGGTGATGCGCGCCATCTCACTCGCTTGCGTTATTACCAAAGCTTCATGAGGGAGGTAAAGTAATCGGCCGCCGTACCGCCAGCAGGTAGAAAAAAAAATTAACGAGTGTTGGCATGCTGAAGGTTAATGAACTTTACCATGGGTGATAAGGCGTGTTTGACAGTGTTTCCTGGTTCCACAACATAGCTCCCCGGTATCTGAGCTTTCTTCAAATCAAGAAAATACAAAACAATAGACGAATAAATGTTTCTTCATCCTCTTCACATTTCCTACAGCTGCTGATGCTATTTACTCAGTTTACAGAAGTTACAGTCTTAGAATATATAGGGAAGGGGAAGAAAAAGAGAAGCAACAATAGTTTAGCTATTCATATCTAGTCACTAAACAAAGTTTCGTAGGTACTTAAATGCAATGGTGGTTTTCTTTAAAGTGCATTTGTGCAGTGAACCATTAAAAAAGGTAAGAAAATAAGACAAACTCATATTATAATTTAGGCACACTTCAAACAGCACGCCATTCAAATTCCGTGCTAAAAAATCCACAAGTTCGAATGATACTGTCCAGAAATGAATCCCATACATGCGTTACGAATATCAGCACATATGGGACTTTGTCATATTTCTTCGGTTCATACAAAACGTACTAGCGGCACCAGAGCGGCAGACCTTTGAACCTTGGGAATCTACTAGCGGCCTGGGTGCGCAGCGACTATGACAGAATAGCATTTTGCAAAAATCAACAGATTTTTATTCATGTGATTATTGTGTTTTAAGTTGTTATTAAAAAAATTATTAAAGACGTTACTTTTTTATATCAAAAAACGAAAAAAATCTAACATGGAAAAGACCAACATAGGATTTTTTCGTAGTTCTGATGGAACTTTTTTCCCTCTTTTTTAATCTCTAATTGAACTCTCAATTAGTGGTGGGCGAAGCGGTTCGGTTTAGTGAGCCGGATCACTAAATCGGCTCTTTGTAGTCTACCGGTTCGGTGATCCGGCTTGATTGAACGACGCTTCGCGTCCCCCGCACCATGTCCTGTCCCTCGCTCCCTTGGCCCTCCTAAAGACGTCCTTAAGACGCTCTTATACAATACTTTTTTCGTCCAGTTTTCATGTGGATTGTCTTTACAGAAAGCTGATTTAGTGATCCGGATCACTAAACCGAGCTGCTTCGCCCACCACTACTCTCAATGAGACATCTCCGATTGAACTCCCATGAACCGCCACTGGTTAAATATATTGATTATTTAGGGGAGTAGAAGTAAATTGCAACATTACTTATCTGAAACTAAAGTGGGTGAAAATATTATGACAGTGTTAACATTTTGTATGTGCCACTGTAATTTGAATGATGTATAATAGGATTTTTAGTTTTAACCGTTTAGATGCGGGAAGCGCACCCCTGCGCCGCACCATACATGCCCTGTACGCGGGAGGCTCACTAGTACGCCGCAAAGCTTCTATAGTGTAAAGAGCCCCGCGTGTGACAGAAGACATACAAATTTTTGACGGTTAAATGGGTTGTCACTTTTTTCAAGTATATGAACCGTTATTATAAATTCCAAACATTTTATTTTTATTTTGAGGGTGCTGTTTTAAAATAAAATATTTACAATAACGATTGTTGACTGATTTATTCACACATGGTTTAAAGTCAAATATGTTATACATTGCACTTTAAATTTAATAAAACACTAATGTAAAATTGTTTTGTTATTACGTAATACGTATATTTAACAGCTTGCTGATATTTATATATCTATTAACCATATAACTTGAAGGTATTTCAACACATGGTTAAACTGTTGAGTAACTTTAATCATAGGATTAATAAGGCGGTAAACTGGCAATTATTTCACCACTGTCGAGTAGCTTTTAATTATTTTATCGTAGAATTGAGAACAGTGTAGTTTAAAACAGACATTCACTCGACAGGTAGTGTTACTCAGTGGTGGTGAAACAGATAACATATGTTACTAGATGAGTAGCGCTAATCAACAGTTTTTCAGAGGTGGTGAAATACCCCCTTATGGAGTAACAAAAACACAGTTAGGAGAAAATGCATGAAAATTAAATATAAATACAAGAAATTGGTGGAGGCCTTCATCCATCATAGAATAGAAGCAATAATTATTGTCCTTTATCAATAATAAAAATCGGAAATACTTGTTTCATATATTTTTAATAACAGCTATATAACGTCTAAAGTTTTGCACACTAATAAAATTGCATAACAATAATAATAACACGAAGCAAAGAAGAAAACTTTTGAGATAAATAAGTTATTTTAAAATTTGGAATGATCAATAAAGCGTATGTACTGATTCTATTTATGTATAATATAATACATATATATATATTTATTTTTTACTATAAACTGTACACTTTGTCATCTTCGAGGATGTTGTGTGGAGGGTCATGAAAGGGAGAAAACATAAAAGTCGGCAAATCATTGGTCAACCAAGAATGAGTCGTAAAAATGATAACTGTGTACAGGTGATGGGTACGCGTTTGGCGTTTTTCCCGGCGTTGCAGCGGTGCCAAAAGGATCAATGATGATAGCTCTAGATGTATTGTATATAGAAAATAATGTATAATAAATTATATACAATGAATTATAATACTGCTATTTTATACAACAGTACCGCCACTCGGACAGAATTATTGGCGAGCAAGGTCTTCTGGGTTGAACATTCCCTGGAAAATAAAACATTCACATAAGATAAAATTAAGAAACAGTGCACAAATAACAGAGAGAACTAGATACAGATTGTCAGAATAGAAATAGTTAAAAAAATACCAATATATACAATTTATTCCTTAGGTAGTCAAATAAGCTGAAATATTGGTTGATGGAAAAAGTTACCAAATATACACCATTTTAATCAAGAATCACCGAATCTGTACTAAATTAAAATATATTTAATGGCGTTTATAACTAGTTTAATATCTTAACTAGTTCACGTAAACATTTATTATGTATCTTATGTTTCGCAGTAAACAAACAGTAGTAACTGCTTGAGTTCACTTTGCAGGCAGTTAAAGGAGGAACTAATGAATAAATTAACCATCTTTTGTATTCACAAAATTTGCACTACCGACTGCAAAGTTAAACATTCGAGTTTCAACATTATTTCTTTTACAAAATAATTGAAAAATATTTATATCACTTCTATGGAGAAAATGAAAATGCAAGCTGAAAAAAGGTTGTGATGACTTACAACGAATTAACAGAAAGAAAATACTGTGCAAATTCAGCTAGAGCTCTCCGTTCTAGGGTGTTTGCTACTTCAGCTCAAATATTTTCTGTTTTATAGCTAAAATATGCATACATGGAGATTAGAAAATTGTGTGAACATTTTTGAAATTTTCCATGGTAATATAAAGAATATTTACCCTGGCACGACGAAGGATAGAATCTTTGCTGGCATCATACGGATGGTCCTTGGAGGGAATCTCCAGGATGGAAGGGACGGGCTGCGTGTGTCCATCAATCACGTGACGGATCAGCTCCGCAACGTTTTGGTTGATAAGGATTATGTCAATGTCGTCTCTCTTCAGGAAACGCTTGAAGCAATCTTCAATCTCACTCACTGCGGTGTCTGGAAACATAATTGTGTAAAATAATTATGTTTGCACTGGTCTTGATATCAACGGCAAGCTTACGTGATGGACTATTGATGCAGATTATCAATATAAGATGCTTTATAATATATGTTTGGTGTCTAAATAAATTTGATTTGTTGTCAGAGTTACTTAAGTTATGTGAGGGGTTGAATTCAGTCAATTATGTAAATAAAAACATGATAAATCTAACATAATAGCATTTCATAAAAAGTCCGAAAGTCACCGATAGTTTTTAACTTCACTTACTTTTATCGACGACCATAAAATTTGGGTGCCTGTTTTTGTTAATTTCTCCAACTCCTCCCAGCAAAAATCCAACGCAGGTGTCCTGAAAACAAAAATATGTATTTAGAAAATGTATAACATTCAGGGGTATAGGTCCATAATCTGAATAAATCTACAATTTAATGGAACAATCAATTCGATGGGGAAATTAAAAATACATCAATTTGACGGATCAAAATCGTATTTTGTAAATGCATACTAACCTCATCTCCAATAACACTGATTAATTTTCCCTTTGCAGCGGAGTGCAGAGCCATTTTTATATAATTTTAAGGGAGTGTTCAATAAATTCGAAAAGAAAACAATCCTGTGACAAGTGACGGACTCGCGAGCTAAAATCACCTGACTCCGTGGATATAGAACCTCGAGTTAAGAAAAAATAAATAACAATGGCAACACCGAAGACATTGAATTATTCGTGAATAATTTTATAAATAATGGAATACATAGTAAAATATGGTTTTTAGTTCAAATTTTATGAAGTGTAAAATATTGTAAAACAGAGACATTGTCTTTATAAACAGTGGTTTTACTTTGTCAAGTAGGTACTCATCCATTGGAAATTATTCCGGCGTTGCTATAGACTAAAAGGACTAAGTTAAAACAGCGGTAAATTTGAATCTGAGATCGATAACTAAAAAACCATTGGATACCTCAAATTCTGATTTGTAATATTAACGTGTAGGTTTTAACCGATATATAACAAAAAACTGTGTCTAAAGAGGTCACTCACCACTATAATAATGCATTATGAATGATTTCACAAGGTTTATGTCAAAGTAACGAAGGACTTTGTAAAGCCTAAACCATGAAAGCATTCAATATGGTCGTAATATTGATAGATTAAAACAAATTTTATTTATTTATTATCTTAGTACGTTGGTAAACTATTCATATTTAAAATGAATAGATATTTTATTATCCCGTTAAACAATTATTTCGATGTATCAGATGTATCGGAATGTTAGAAAAATGACTGAGTTCTAAATATGTTACGTACTCCAATAACATTACGTACTCTATATAAATGTCCAATAAGCCGATAATCAAAGTTAGATAATTACATTTTTGGTGTAAAGATGAACTTGAATTTCTTTCCCCCTTTTCAGGTGTTATGTAAAGTCAGCAGTCAAAATTAAATTGCTGTGAAAACATTTAAAATCACACACCGCATTACAAAATGCTGTACTAGGGTCTATATCATTCAATGAGGTTTCACTCAAGTCTAAATATCAATAATAGTTAAATAAATCCGCCAACATAATACAACTATAAGTAACGACCCTACCTATTAGAGGCGAAATTGACTAAAAGTATCGGGCAATTTAAAATGATTTAATATGCAGGAAAGGTGTAATGTTAATTTATACTCAGGCTCATTCTTAACCCATAAACCAACTTTAATAAAAAAATACTATCACCTTTAAACAAATTCACTGTATTTCACAAGAGAAGCATTCATTAAAATACAGAAATACCAATTTACTAACGAAAATAATAAATTTTAATCAAATACTTGAAGTAACTACAAACATAGAAACAGGGGTACCAATACAATAAACTTGAATAAGCAATACAATTTTTTAAAACATTTTTATTAAGTCAATCTATTCATTTTTTAGTTTCCTTTGTTGGCTCGGTAGCAGCGGGGGCGGGGGCGGGGGCTGCGGGGGGCATGTTGGCGAAGGATTCCACTGACTCGTAGGCCGACTTGCACCACTTGGACACGTATTCTGGAGAATCCACGATGAAGGCGAAGGTATTCTTTACTCCGCTGTTCCAGTACACTCTTCCTATGTGCGAGAATTCGCTGGAGTTTGGTAAATCTGGCAGCTGAAATGATGGAAGAAGAATGTTACGTTTACTAGAAGTTTAAATGAATAATATGTATAACATACTGGGCTACATGCACTTGAACTAAGAGACCCACAACAAGTTAAGTTTGTAGAAAAAAAATTATTATTGGCATCAAGTCTTATATTTCAAGAGCTATATTGATATATTAAATTCCAAAACTGATGAGAAATGATGCTGTGAGTTGAAAATAGTTGTGTTGACTCAGAAATACCAGAGAGAAAAAAAAAACTGGTCAATTTTCTTGT
The DNA here is from genome assembly GCA_022606495.2 of Halesus radiatus. NCBI lineage: Eukaryota > Metazoa > Arthropoda > Insecta > Trichoptera > Limnephilidae > Halesus > Halesus radiatus. The sequence continues at coordinate 34,549 of JAHDVE020003635.1, read as the reverse complement.
CATCGGAGGTCACTATTTAAGTGTTTAATGGGTCAAACAGACTTTCACTTAGTTAACATGTGTGTCCACCAAAAGGGACAGCATGGAGGTGTATTAATATGTAAACATTTATGAGATAATGTATATTATGTAAAAGATTCAAAAAGTAATATGAATAAAAAACAACTTATTATATTCTAAAAAAGGGCGAAAATAATATTGGGACCCTTGAACAACCTAATATTATACCGTAAGCTGCTAGTAATTGAACAATATTGAAGAAGTATATAGAAATAGATAGTAGCCATTACGCAGCTATACATTTTTATCAAATTGATGAGAAAAAATTGTAGTAATTCATAATAATGAAAGCATACCGAGAAGGGAAGTTGGTCAGTTGCATCTTTGATGTACGGGCACACATTTGTTTTGATTGTGTTGTAGAGTTCTGCGGTAGTTTCACTGTCCTTCCATACTCCCTGGTCTGCTGTGTAATAAATAGCACCCGCGGCAAGTCCACCCTTGACTGCAAATCTAAAACATAATATATTATAAAGTGATAGAAAAAACAAAAAGTCAAATGGTTAAAAGCTGGAGTCTACAGTGTGATTAATTTATTGAATAATCTATGAAATTAGTTGAATACGAACACTATCGCTATAAAACAAAATAAGTATTGGAGGTTAAGATTTTGACAGTTCAGAATCTATGATGTTTCTGTATTTACTTACTTAAGCATTGTTGCAAATCGATGTAAAATCGTTCGGTTTAATAAATAAGATATCGAAAATATTCACTGTTATTATCGAATGAATCTAAAATACGGGCACATTAAACATTGTTTTGTAATATCCTTTGCAAAAATAATCTATCCGAGTTTGAAAAATTATGTAATATTGGAATTTGAAATTGGTAACCCTGATTTTTGACATTTCACGAGAAATAGTATTGCGAGCAGCGCCAAACTACATTTATTTTTACGGTATTTGATAATAACAAAGAGCAAATAATTTATTTTCAATGTCAGCTGTGTTTATTGGAACGTTCGGAAATCTGCTGGAGTCCAAGTCAGCGTTATTATTGAAAAGCAGGATTAAAATCATGTCGGATTCTCGCCCTTCAAGTGACATGGCTAAATTTCGGAGTATCCTCAAGGAGTCGAAAAATGTCCTGATCCTTTCTGGAGCTGGCATATCTGCTGAGTCTGGTATACCGACGTTCAGGGGGGAGGGAGGGTACTGGCGGAAATATGTCGCCACCAACTTGGCTACTCCTCAAGCTTTCAAAGCAAATCCCAGCTTGGTTTGGGAATTTTACCATTACAGAAGAGAATTCGCTAGGCAAGCTCAACCTAATCCTGTAAGTGTAAAAATTATTAATCCTATTTTATTATCTGTGGTTCTTAATTTGTAGAGTTGACTACTTAAACTGTGAATAGGTGGAGACTCGATCTTATGTACATAACCATATGTGCAGTGCACCTTTCATGTTGTGTGCACATATACTTTCACCTTGAATCATTGTGCATTATATCATCGTGTTGACTAAACATTATTTGAACCTATAAACCTCTAATTGTTATATTTTAGGGACATATCGCTGTCGCGGAGTTTGAGAAGAAGTCTCTTGAGGAAGGAAGAGGCGTTACCATTGTTACACAGAATATTGACAATTTGCATGCCAGAGCCGGCTCACAAAACATTGTAGAACTCCACGGCAATCTCTACAAAACTAGGTGCACCAAATGCAAGAATATTGAAGTTAATAATGATAGTCCTATTTGCGAGGTATGTACGATTTATTTCAGTAAATAATATTACAATGATCTACACATTTTAAATTATCTCTGAATATGGTGTCAAGTGGTATATGACCCATCTAGATTCCTGGAGTAATCCCTCACAAACTCCAACAGCTCAGAGGGTTTTGAAGCTGAGAATGGACGGTTTTTCGGTTGAAAGGAGGATTTCCTCTTGGAGTAAGAATAGCCTCGTCGAATTTAATGTTTCAAAGCCGAATCATGTCTGATTACGCTGACCCTGTACAAATCACAAGTGCGCCTCACTGTTGAATTTGGTAGCCACCTCTGGTCTGGAGTCTCAAAATACCTGAAAAAAACCCTTGACTCTGCAGAGAAAAGCAGTCCGTTTGATAGATTCCCCTATCTTAACAGATTTCAATCTTTAAAGTACAGGTGTCAGGTGGGAATGTTGTCCTTGTTCTATAGCTATTTCAATGGAAGATACTCTTGAGGAACTAGCTTCATTGATCCCTTCGGCATCAGTGTAGTCAGGAAACACGCCAAATGCGCATCTAATATTTGTACACGGTTGGGATTTGTCACATGAGAATGGGTCGTTTCTGCGACTCGTTTTTGAGTTCAACAGAGACCAGCTGTGGAATGATTTGCTGACTTCTGTGTTTCTTCCCTTCTACAACATGGGTCTCTTTCAAGACCCATATTTACCCCTTTTTCTCATTAAAAAGACCCTCCACCCAGCATCCTCAAATGATGACATAGACCCTGAGGGAAGTTATTTTACTGAGAACTTCCTGTGTGGAGTTAATGTAAAAAATGTTGAAAAAGACTTTGTCTACATGAGGGAGTGCGGTCACTCTCGTGGCTCTACCCAACGAACTTTCTGCTGGGCATGTTTGGATGTCATTCCTCACAGCTCAGAAGGGAGGCTATGCCACCACTGACCACATCCACTTCTTCAGAATGCTGTAGCAGTGGATTGTTTCGAGAACTCTGCCATATTGGAGGGCAGTTTCTATGGGAGGGATATAATTATTATTTTTTTTTAATTATTAATTATTTTTTATTGAGATTTAAAAACCTCATTGTAATATTCAATCATTGAAGAAAATAATATTAACATAACCTAAATGAAAGATGAAACCGGACAAAAGGACAGAAACTAAAAATATTTCAGTCGCATCTGGGACCAGATGATTAGATATAATCATTGCTGAATAGTCATTTCTGATATCCATATATTTTATTTGAAGATTATTAATGATTGTTGATAATTTTACTTTGATATAAGACGCTACCTTCACCTTTGGCTGCAGAGCTTTTGTAATAACTAATTAAATAAAATAAAACGATTATTATCATCTCAATGTGTGAATTCATAATAATGGATGCTCTTTCCTTCGCTGCTTTTACATTGGAATCACAATTTTTTTATTCATTGTCTATTTTGTACATGTTATATAGTATTTTGGCTCTAGTGACTGCCAAACAAGGCTCATGCCTGTATATACATATATTTAAATAAGTAAATATTGCAAAATCAATACTTATATTGAATTTTGTAATCATTGAAGAAGATAATGTTAACAAATTTCAATGAAACATGAAAGACAGAAAAGGACATAGAAAATAAAACTATCACTATCAGAGACACTATCTAGGTTACAAATATATTCAGGTAGAACTTTCCAATCATACAAAAGAAAGCAGCCAAAAATATGGGAATCAATTGAGGACAATATTAATTAGTCATAAATTCAGAAATGAGGTCGATAAAAATGACAAAATAATTGGTTCCCAATAGCTCAATTGGTAGAGACACCAGTCCCGGTAACATTAGATCTGGGATCTGGGTTTGAGTCACAATTGCGATCGTTACCTTTTAATTTCTGTTTCATGTTTATTGAGATTTGTTAATATTATCTTCTTCAATGATTAAATATTACAATGAGGTTTATAAGCTTCAATAAGTTATTCCAATAAATTGAAAAGTATGTATTGTTCCCGAGGAAAGTCATCAAATTAATAAAAGAACTTTATTTTTGCTACACTCTTCCATTGTAGCTTTAACAGAATGCCTAAGGCCGTCTTAACCTAAGAGATAACTTGATGTGCAGGCCTTGCGGGACAAGGGGGCCCCTGAAGCGGATGCCGCTTCCTCAGATATTCCAGTAGAATTGCTCCCACGATGCAAACTTCCCGATTGCGGAGGATTGCTAAGACCCCATATCGTTTGGTTTGGAGAAAACTTAGAAGGTGACATCATTGACCGAGCACGTAAGTTATAAAACTAAGGGGGAGGGGAGCAGGTACCGGACCGGGAAGGGCGTGTACTTTGTGTAGTGGGAATATTTTAAGAATCTGAGTTTTATTTAAATTTATTTTATTATTAATGAGTCTACCATTAGTATTTTTGGATTTCCTTATCTCTAATGCTTCTAAGTTATCTAGTCTAATGCCTATTCCATTTTTATGCAGTAAACTAGTGCCTGTATTTTTATTGAATGTGTGGTCTGATTCTAAGAGGTGGTTGGCAAATTCTGAGAACCCATTATTATTGAGACATCTTAAGTGTCCTTTTGCCCGGATATTAAAATTACGCGACGTTTTGCCTACATAAAACGCGGGGCAATCGTTGCATTGAAGTGAATAAATGCCCGAGTGGCCTAAAATTTATCTTTACCATTAATTAAAAAAATTACCTATACGTGTGTGTAAAATGCTGGTTTAATATCGGATGGAAGATTTATACTTTATTGAGAAAAGTTATTGATACATAAGATTCTACGCCATTGGTACAGTTGTTTATTATTATTTATTATATTATTATTAGGGGGGTACTGTTGAATAAAAACTTATTTGATGACATTTTTTTATTTAGGATGTTATTGACTAAGTTTTCATAATAACCGTTATTTATTGCGATTATGTTTAATTACGGATAATTCTAGTGAAAAGTTAGTATTTGATAACGGGACCGTAACCAACCGGTGGGTCATCGAGTGTAAAGCGGTATGTTTGTGGGAGGTGGGGTGGTTAGAGGTGTTATGAATGGTTATGTCAGTATATAACCATTCATAACGCCTGAATAGTTAGGCATTTCCTCACTTTCCTCTTCTCCATCTCGTCCCCCTCCATTTTTATGTGAATATTGCACAAGAATCCCAACTGCTCCTTGCTAACTCCAGTTAACTAGTCTCACTGGCTCCATATAGCATCCCCAATTGGGGTATGTTGAGGCTGAAGGATATAGGGAGGGGAAAGAGATGGGATAGAGGAAGTACCTGGCTATTCAGAACTAAAGAAGCTAAAGCCATTTCAAGCAAAGTTTAGATTCTGAATGGTGGTCTTTCACCAAGACGATACTGAGAGTATCTACCACTCTGTGCAACCCTCTGTTTGAATAAAATTATTCTCAACACTTTCCTTGTCATATCCTGACCATAATAGTTTCCTAATTGGGTCTTGCAATCTGAAAAATTGACAATGTTTTCAGACACCAAATATCCTGATATTCATCAATGTGCAAGGCACTAATAACCTCGATTCTTTATCATTAACCGCCCTACCTTCCGATAATTTTCTGAAAAATAGGCAAAAAATAATCACTTTTTTGTTGTTGTCTAGATTATGAATACAATGTTAGTGTTAGTCATACTCATACCTGATAATCTTTTGTCAATGAAGCGACCGCACGCTTCGCCTGTCCTCGAAGACAGGCGAAGATTACTTGTTTAGACTTGATGTCCCGTGTTGTTGGGATGCGTGCGTGATCATTACGAGGCATAGGGCGGTTAATGTAGGTAACACTGCAAATATTCCTGGGATTGTATCTTTTTGTTCCAGACACTAATATTAAATAATAATTACCAATATATTATAAATTAATCATTAGCAAATGCATTTAGAGTCACTTGACACCGCTTGCATTGCAGTGAATTCAAATCTCCCGGCGGGAAGTGGGCTCCTAGTTACGTCACGACATTCTAACGAATCACCGCTCTATCCTGTATGAGCGAACCTTGGGTCTGCCGTTCCGCTGAATTCGGTGGAACAACAGGAGTTATCGTTCCATTGTTTTTGTAGTGTCTCTGATTCCGTATGGAAAAAAAACGTACATGTTGCGCCTTTGATTATGGTCGCTTTTCATTTCTGACTCCGACTGCTACGGGTGTTTCTGATTCCAGAAGCAAAAATAGTTCATATTATACTATTGAATAGGGTCGGTTTTCATTTCTAACTCCAATCCAAAACCTTAATCGTTCCTTGAGTGTGAGTCCGGAACGAGTGAATCCAGATATGCGAAGTCGGAGTGAGTCCACCGCCTTCGGAATCAGACTCGTTGGATTCTCCTTGTATACGTATAATATTACTGTGTGAAGCTGCAAAACTAATTTTGACATTAACATCAGTGGCTGTAAAATGTAACTACCATAGTATTGGTTTAAGGAGCGACTTTTTATCAAAAAATATTGCTTTTTCATCCATTATGTACTGTAACCCACACAATGAGTATATCACCCATGAAATTGGAACATTTCGGTATTCATGTGATGTCAAGAGTAATGGTACCAACCTAACATGGTGTTTTTATTCACTTTTAGATAACGATTTATAAAATCGACGTATAATTATATATAATAAAATTTATCTATTCAGAATCGGCATTTGCTGATCTATATGAATATATTGTTTTAAATCCATAATATTTTTCACTGGAGTTCCTTATTATTCTCTTTCTGCCAATCACTATTAGAATATGGTATTAATGGATGGGGCAGTGCTAATGATAATATTTTTTATTTACTCATTAGAACACAAAAAGCCACCATGAAAATTATACTTAAAGTACTCTAAAACAATACCACTTTACATTCATAAATACAAAAAACAAGAAATACCAACAATCACACATATTACAAACACTAGAATTTTAGAGTCAAAAACACATACAACAAGGAACCACAAACACAACATTTGGACAAAAAAAAAACTTTTTATACTATGGTACTAAACTCTACAATAAAATCCCACTGTCCTTTAAAATCACAACCATAATAAATTTAAAAATCAAATAAAACACTGGATACGTTACATAGAGAGATCTGAAATAGAAAATTTATTAACACTAAAACCACTCAACTGCACTTAAAACACCTCACTTTAGAATTATTTAAATTTTTTTCATCAAGCACATCAGTTTAATATAATGTAATTTAATATTTTGTAAATTAAATTTTGTAAATGTTATTTTGTTATAAAAAAAGAAGATAATAAAACATTATTATTATTGTTCTTTATTTTTGCAGATGCAGCATTAAGCGAGTGTGACGTATGTCTCATCATCGGCACCTCGTCTGTGGTATACCCCGCTGCCATGTTTGCCCCGCAGGCTGCTTCTAGGGGCGTCCCTGTTGCGGAGTTCAACATAGAGGCCACCTCGGCCACTGAAAACTTTGGATACTATTTTGAAGGGAAATGTGGAGAAACAGTTCCCAAAGTCCTGGATATATGAAAACCTATGAACTAATCATAATTTCTTCCTTAACCATTACAACGCTGGCTCTTTCAACACAATCTATCCCATCACGTGACACTTTTTGACACATTGTGTTTTAGTGAAACTTTATGGATCACATATGCGACATCCACATACGGGGATAGTCGCCGATGGATCACATATTGCGATAGCCGCGTTTATAAGGTTAAAATAAGTTTCATACTTTATACTGAGAAATTGGCATACAGTGAAACTTAGCTGTGGAAGTTTGGTTTTTTCGGTCCCTTGAAGACTGAATTTGAAAAAAATGGCCGAATTTATCCCACATAAGAGGTTTTTTTTCAGGTCCCTTGGAAAACTTCTTAAGAGAGTTTCACTGTATTTTCTTAGAGACTTCAATTAACAGCAATAAATAATTTATCCTTATTAGTTTCATATATGTCCGAAAACTAGTGGTACAAGCGGAAAAATGGTGAATCTACATTATATAGAAAACTAAAAAAAATATATATATTTCGATCCGAGTATTTTGATTTTTTCCTTTTTTTTCGGTAACTAAAAGGTTAAAAAAACTTGTAGAGCCAGCTTTATAATTCGTCGCATTTTAAACAATAAACAGCTGATAGTAACCCTGTAGCGACCAATTTATTTCAATTTTGAACATAAAAATTTGGACATTGACTTACTCGAAAACGAAAGCTCAAATTAAAAAGAAGTTATCTCACAAAATGATCTCCAAATGTGATGTAGATTCATCAGTTTCCCGCTTGTACCACAAGTTTCCGGACACCATGTATTGTATTATGTAAATAAGCATGGGAAAGATAAATTAATATTATTTATGTAAAATATACTTAAGAAGTACCTACCTATTTATGAATAAAATTTTAACAAATAAGCTATACCAAAATAGGAATGTGAACTAAAATGCTATTGGAACTATTAAATAATATATGTAATTCTCAAACATCACATTTTGGCTATGATTTCAATGCCGGATAGGCTATAATTTAAGGGCGAGAGGGAGGTCGGAGTGGAATTATTTCAAAATATTGATAGTATTATTACGCAATACGATAAACATAATGTTTTTAAATAGATAAATATTTGTTAAATATTTTATAAATTGAATCTAATCAGATATTATTACTTTTTCTGACCGTCCTATTGTATGTTTTACAAAATATTTAAAATATGAATATGATTTTTAAAGTGGGGAAAAATATTTTTAATCCTTTCTCGTTATGTTTTTGTAAATAAACGACCAAAGATTTATAATCCGCATTAAAAAAATATATATAAAAAAACATTAAAGTTACGTAGTGTTTATGAAAAAATTAAACTACACACTGTTCTTTTTTTTTAAATGTATCTTATCGACATGTTGAAGAACCTTCACCGCATTTTTTAAGGATATTCAACTTTTTAAATGTTTTTGTAAAACATGCGTAGAACCGTCAGAAGTTTGTAATATTTCTGATTTTATTTTGAAAAATGCCCATGCAAATGAAAAAAAAAAACATAATAAATATTTTTCTCTTTAAAAACATCATGTTTATCGTAATGCACAATAATATTTTCATTATTTTGAATTTATAAATAATAACTCTCCGATGTCCCTCTCCCCATTAAGTAATACTTGGGCATAGAATAATATAAAGTGTTAAAAATGGCACTTATACCCTTAGTCTTGCCAGTCTTCACAATATTCTATGTATTTTACTATTCTTTTGTATGGTATGGGTATGTTGTTTAATTTTTATCATACACATATATGTACACTTTTTTAAACTTATATTTCATAATAAATTAAAGGATATTTAAAAAAAATTATCATTTAAATAAAACAAAAAATTGTGATAAATGTGTTTTTTATAAAATTGTATGGTTTATCCACGTGTTAATTATAGTCCTATAAAAATACTGAAAAGGTTTAAGTTGTTACAAATGTATAAATAAAATGTTATTATTAAGCGATGGTTCAATTATTTGCCACACACATTTTTGATTATTATATTTGCATCGTATATTGTAAAATTATAATTGATTGACTAATAAACGTTAAAAAAGAGATTACATTGGAATGCTAAAAAATATTATAAAACATTTTATTAAGGGCTTATCTCGACCACCTGCATGTCAAAATGATTGAAACAGTTCAATGGTGACGATGTTCTATAAAAGTGTGCATTATCATGTTTATCTCAATAGCATTTCTGCTAAAAATCAAAAAATTTCAACTGTCTACACTCCCCATTGTCATATACCAATAAAAAAATAAATCACATTAATAATGTGTTTTACTGTAAATTAGTTGTTCATGAATAGACATCAGGTTATATGCATTTGCATACGCATAATGTATATTTGGGCCTTTTTGGTCGTTGGTGCATTTATTTATTGTTTAATTTTGGAATAACTTATTGAAGCTTATAAACCAAGTGGAAGATACTCTCAGTATCGCCCTGGTGAAAGACCACTATTCAGAATTGAAACGTTACTTGAAATGGCTTTTAGCCGTGTTTGGTGACCAGATCTGAATAGTCAGGTATTTCCCCACCTTCCTCTTCCCCTCCCCAATACCTTCAGCCTCACGACATTCCCCAATTGGGGATGCCATAGTCTCACTAGCTCCAGACGGTTGGGACTCTTGTGCGGTATTTATATAAAAAAAAACCTCATTGTAATATATTATTAATCACCAACCCTCCAACTGAAACATGAAACCGAAGACACAGAAAAGAAAAAGGTAATGGCAGCAACTGGGACTCGAACCCAGGACCTCATGGTCAATCCGGGACCTTGCAATTTTTATCGGTATCAAACTTCGATTTACAAAAACTGTCAATATCATCTTTACTTAATTCCCACATATTTGTGGCTGCTACCTTTTTATAGTGACTACAAGATTCTACCCGAATTTATTTGTAATTTTTAGATAGTGTCTCCGATAAAATGACAGGACGAATTGGGGTAGTTGTAGCTCAGTGGATAAGAACGCAAGGTCCCGGGTTCGAGTCCCAGCTGTTACCGTTATCTTTTTATTTTCTTAATAATCCAGCTAAAACGTTCACAGGATGAATAGTTTAACTGTGTGCATTTTTATATTCTCGTCGTGAATGCACATTTAGCCATTTTTTGATTCAGTTACTTTTGGAAATTTAGAAAAAATATCGAGATTTGTAGTAAAGATTTTGTAACCGGTTTCTTTTCTTCAGAAATAGCCCCCCCGTGATATATAAAATTTCACGAAGGGCTGGGTTCCAAAAGACATTTTACTGTTTTTGTCATTAAATTTGATTTGTTAGTGCATATAATTCTGATGCCTATTCATGATTATAGGTTGCACAATTAGAGTTGAGGTAAACAACACATAATTATTGGTGCAGACGTATACACTTCCGACAGATATGTCTTTTACCAAAGTCACTAAGAAACAGCCTTTTGTCTTGCTATTGCCTACTTGTTATTATCGAGAAAGGGACAGTAAGTGTGTACGATTATCAAATTTACAGTCATTCGAAAAGTTTTACAGTGTTCTTTTTATTTATACATATAATAAATTAATTTTCTGTTCTGAAGTTGAACAACAAGTTTGAAACATGCTGTATGCAAAATGCATCTGTACACCACTGTTATTGCGTCCTTAAGGCTGACTTTTATGCCTAGAGAAGAACTTTGCTATGGATCCAAACATAGTTCCAAATTTGGCATTCGTCATTAGCGATCTCTGTAAATATGAAAGAAAACATATCACAATGTTATATTGCTGCATAAACATAGATATTATTTGTGATACAAATTAAATGAGATTATTGTCAGTACCTGAGAGATATTTTAACCCTTTATAGGGCAGAATGATGGGGGTTGGTTGGGGTATCTTTTAGGTGGGTCAGTATGCTTGCCAGAGAGCATTATAAGGAAGGTGTTTTACACACAAAATTCACTGGTATCGTTGTGGTACATTTGTACCAAAATAATATACATACCTTGGTTAGTGGCCTCCATACTCGAAACGAACAGAAAAAAACTAGCTATTTGCTACTGACACTCACACTCAGTAACGTAACTTTTAAGAACGAAAATGACGCCTGGTCCTATAACTATTTCGTTCATACACACGTATTCTTTGAATGTCTGTCTTTGTTATACATTACTAATGTTTAAATAAAGAATTTACTGGAAACGCGTGTAAGTGTGTTTGTTACTTTGCTGTATTTTGTATAAATATTGTGAGACAATAATGCGTTGTTTGTAATGTCATTGGTTAAAGGTGTTGCCATTTTTTGATGATTAAGTACTGTCCCAAAATTATTATTTTTTCTTTAATGGCTATATCTGCAACTATATCTGCAAGTCTGTGTGAAAATAATGATTGTGCAAAGCAAAGATTTTCCATATTGGTACCCCGACATGGTTGCCATAATGGGGAACGGTACGGAAATAAGTATCTTGTAAAGCTAGTTTTAGGATTGCATTTTAGTACATTTTAGTATTATTTTCGGCCAAAAAGACAAATGGCAAGTATACTGACCAGCAAGATAAGGGTTAAATAAAATACATATATAAATAGTTACCTGAATCCATTTAGGAAGTGAGTTGCTAACTTTGTCCCTTGAATATCTTTCATCTATGAGTATAACTGTGGCATAGTCATTGGCATGTCTTACTGCTCTTCCTGTAATATTAAAAATATGTATTAATCTTCTGTTATGCATATAAAGAAGAATGTCCCGGACAGGCGGTGTTTGTTCGTTTTGGATACAAATATACAGTTTTATTTCGGGCTTGATGAAATTTTGCATACTTGACCTTCGAAACAAAACGAAAGTCAATGTCTACAGGAGATTTCGAAAAACCACCTCCTCCCCCCTTTCCCACCCCAAAATTTTGGTACTTGAAATTTCGCATACTTGACGTTGAAAATAAGAGGAAAACTACTGAGTAGGGGTAGGGAAATGGGGAGGGCTAGGGGTAGGGGTAATACATAAAAACATCAAAACTTTACTCCAAATCATTCATAACGGGCAAAGCCGGGTACTTCAGCTAGTTAAACACGAAATAATAGTCATTAAAAATATTATATCAGCACATTTCCATCTGTATTAAAATCACGTATGGCCATTTTTCAAAAGAGAAAAAAAAAAGTAATAATTTATTTTTAAAATTTTTAAATGGATTTTACTTCCAACTAAGATAGACAGTGATTTCATGGATTTTTTATAGTTAGATGGATATATGAAAGCTTCATAACTCAAGATAGAAATGATGCTTCAAACTGAAAACATGTTGACCTAAAAATTCCAGGCAGAAAAAACTGCAAATTTCATGACACCAGAATTCATTGTTTGCGAATTTTTAGTGAGGTATGCAAATAAATTTTATATTTTATAAAATATATGTATACATATATATTTATTTATTTTAAAATAAATAAACAAATACATTAGCCATCACTAGGACAGTCCTGTGTTGAGATGAGCGGCTTTACAATTTTTGTGAAACGATAAATTATAATGTAATATTATATATATATAATTTTTTTGTAACACCGCACAAGAGTTCCAATTGTTCCCAAGTGCCCGGCTATGGCATCCCCAATTGGGGCATGTTGTGAGGCTGAAGGGAGTGGTGAAAGGAAATAGATGGATAAGAGGAAGGTTGAAAGTACCTGGATATTCAGATTTGGTCACCAAACACGCCATTGCTTGAAATGATTAAAGCCATTTCAAGCAATGTTTCGATTCTGAATGGTCTCTCACCAGGGCAATACTGAGAGTATCTATCAATCTATTTATTGAATATTTTGGTGATGAATGATTGATGCAATGTCCAAAAGTTGGAGCGGGCAGGTGTGAGACTTGTCTTGTGAAATAAAATGTAAATAAAGTGATTAGTATGTCATGAACTTGCCGATGCACTGGTTAACGGCTTTGAGACATAGATTCTCATAGTGGGTATTTCCAGCAGTGAGAGAAACATTCTCATTCAGGTACTTCATCTTCTCTTGCAGCTCTACAGATTTAATGTTTGGGTAGGGCATCCCCACTACTATCACACACCTTCCCAGATCATCACTGAAAACAATTCATTTTATTCATTATTAAATATATGTAATGTCTTTGCCTTCTATCAAAATACTGTAAATTAACACAATGTATTGTCTCAGATGACAGGTGATAATGAAGAGAGACCGGACAATCATGCACATTCTTATATACCTACAGTTGTCTCGCTTTCATTCCGTCTCTCTTATACAAGTTTTTAGTGGTACAAAAAATAGTGCAAGTTTAGGTAACGCTTCTTTTTATGGTGCACCGTCCCATCTGTAGTTGGCTATCTTCATCCAGCAGGGTGCACCCCAGAACAACTTATGGAACTGCATTTGCATCGAGCACATACTACCAGGTACAGACTGTTTCACGTCTAGGTTACTGCAAAGGAATATGTGCATGTCTCCCCAAATTCCAATCTGTTTTCAACACTGCAGCAAGACTTATCACCGGCGTATCTAAATATGTATTCCTATGTAGCCAGGCACCGTTACAATTAATATTTATGAATCTAGCGTTGGCAACACCAAAAGCACAGCTAACATCTTGAAGGTTTGTGGCTCTGGGCATTTCTCCGAAGTCATGGTCTCAGGCAGCAGCGCCTTCTTCTAGCGTTTCAAACTATAAATTAATAAGCTGTGTGTATAATTAATTTTAATAATTTCAGTTACATCTAACAGCAAACCCCTTTTCTTTAACACGCATCCTAAACCAAATTACTCAAATTTGATTATCACACACTTCATCCACATTTCAGAGCATCTCAAAAATCTTCACTGGCTCAAATGTCCTGAGAGAAACCAGTTTAAGCTTTCGTGAATGGTATTTAAATCAATTAACGAAATGACTTCGGTTTACTTATCAGAACTGTGCATTCTTGAAAATTCCAATTCACGACAGTCAATTCTTAGTTCGATGACGTCATCAGCTATTGAAAGTATTGGAGGAACCAAAGCACACACCAGATACTAAGTTTCGTGAGCGTGCTTTTGGCGTATCAAACCCTAAAGCCTGGAATAAACTGCTACACAATTCAAGATTGATTGAAGACTCAACAGCGAAGCTTAAAACTCATAGAAAGTCCTATCCATGAATGGTACAGTTACAAACCCAATTTACATAGCGAAGGTAGCCGGTTAGTAGCTACCTAAAGTCATTTACAGAAAAGTTTGAAACTTTTCATAGTCCGTGATATTGTAAATATGATTTGTAAATAATAATTATTGATAATTTTAATTGAACATTAATGTATGTAATATCTATACAAATTATCCAATTATTATTATACTATGAATTGTACTACATACCGGGCACTACATTCTCTACTATGTTTTTCATCAATCTTCTTCTAGATTATCAGTTGGGAAATCTTGTATTTGTCACTCCTAATAATGCGACCAAGATATTTGAGATTTTTTTCTTTTTATAGCTACTCGTACATACATAAATAGTACAATTTCACAATCTTTAATGAAGAACTCCCAAATTGGTTACCTTATCTGTACAAGGTATCCGGGAATCACTGTTCAAAACAATTCCAAATGTATAAACTGTAGATAATAATTTTTTTGCTTACCTGAAGTTTAGGCCTTCACTTAGCTTTCCACCAACAACACTAAACATAAGTGCTCCGGTGAATTCATTTTTGGATTGAATTATTTTACTATAGTCTCCTAAAACCTGTAAAAATATCATTTTTTAAATACAAAACACAGATTTTTTTACAATTGCTTCATTGCCGATTAAATTGAAAAGTTTACCTGATCAACTTGTCCCGTTGTTTTTGGCTCTCGGAAAACTTTTTTCTTTAATCCTATTTTCTCTAGCACCCCGGAAGACTGCATATGATTGAAAACTCTTTTCTCGTAGTCATAGGAGGGAAAGAAACACACAACTCCACCAGGCACAACATTACAAATATTTTGTAAAATTCTACCTAGTTCGTTCAGCTGAAAAATACATTTCCATGCAAGATGATTTTAAATCATTCATAAATTCTACCAACATTATGATACCAATCATGATGTATGGCAGGAAGGCATAGAACTGGCAGGGGAAGAATGAAAGTAGACTGAATGCTGTAGAAAAGAGATCCCTGAGGTGTATAATATGTGGTAAAACCATGTACAACTGTATTATGAATGATATCAGAAAAAAATGGTGTAAGCTGATGTAAGCGCAATGAACAAGATTAGGAAAGGGGTGTTAAAACAGTTTGGACATACAGTCGATGGACAGAGAAAGGAGTGTCTGAACAGCGTATGAAGCATAAGTTGACGGCCTCCATGGTCGAGGGGTAAGGCTCTCGACTACGATTCCGAAGGTCGCGGGTTCAAATCCCGGCGTGCGCAAGTAAATTTTATTTAATTAATTTGTGTTGTTTCACAATTAATTAATTTAAAAATAATATATAGTATATTTGCGCACGTTCCAGAGTGGAAGATACTCTCAGTATCGCCCTGGTGAAAGACCACCATTCAGAATTGAAACGTTGCTTGAAATGGCTTTTAGCCGTGTTTGGTGACCAGATCTGAATAGCCAGGTATTTCCCCACCTCCCCCTCCACCTTCCCCTTCTTCTCCTTCCCCTCCCCAATACCTTCAGCCTCACAACATTCCCCAATTGGGAATGCCATAGTCTCACTGGCTCCAGACGGTTGGGAGCAGTTGGGACTCTTGTGCGGTATTCATGTAAAAAAAAATAAATAAATAAGTGGATGAAAGAAGTAGTCGTAGCCATGCACGATCATATATGTATGTATGTACTTGAGTTGAAATAACTGTGTATGTGATGATGTATGAATCTGAATGAAGTAAGACAAAGTTGTTTGGCATTCACACCGCTATGCCTACCCCTGTAATAAAATGGTATGATTGTTAGTTACTTAGGCCGCTCCCTCACGGGTTGCTAAGGAGTCAACATAAACCGGGCACTGTAAGAATGCGTGATACCGAGAGCGCACCATTTCATATATTTCTATTAATAACATCACTTTTAGTTAAAAAAATGCTTTCAAAATATTCTTACGAATTTATTAATTAGGTATATATTAATAATATCACAAAAAGCATTGCGAATAAATGTAAAATTCCATGGCCTCGTCGTCACTTGACTCACTAGACGATATGCTTAATGCGGAATGGTAAAAAAGGAATCTGCAATAATGACATTTTACTGGATACAAATATACTGACAACTGCAGACCCGTGTGCGAGTCCAAACAGCGCGACATCGAGCAACATTACGCGTATTTTTGCTGTAGCAGGTATTGTTAATTTCATACTGGCCTGTGCGGTAGCTTCCGTAATGTTAACTAACTTTTAGAAAGTGTTTTATGTACCATTTCAGTAGAATTCCTCATTTCATATGAGAAATTCATCTTCTTGCCGGATGGTCCCTCTGACAGACAGATGGGCAGGATGTTCTCAGGTGGAATAACGTGTCCACACGAGAATTCTGTTATTCTATCTTCTGTGGCTCCTGCAGAGAGGAAAAGTTGGTCACGAAATTCTGAAAATGGCTGCATGGTCCCTCCAGCAAGGATTATCTGCAAAAAAACATTGAAAATGTAAAATAAAAAAACAAATTCTTGGAAAGTAGCTACGAATTCCATGTTTCAGATTCCTAGTTCTAGTGACTTCATTACTAGTACTTATAACCCACGTACTCACAGATTTTGCTTCTTTAATTATGTCTGTGAATTGTGCGGCTGGATTGAGGAGAATGAATTTGTGAAAGCCATCTTCCCAAGTTTTCGCTTTGTAGGTGGATATCCTGCCATCTGTGTAGCTGCTAGTTAGTTGTTCGAGAAATCCAACAACCAATTGGATTACGTTCCCCATCGACACATATTTTTCCTGAAAAATTTTAAGGAAAAAAAAAATCTGTTTATTTCAAAACTGAGGTTTCTCTTAAGACCATATTTGGGGATGCGTGAAAGCTATTTTTAAAGGAACCTATGTTGTTGAAGGGAGGAAATGCACAAGGTGGCAAATTAATTACCAGCCGCACTCTTGAGCACAAGAATGAGTTATAAAAACAACCCCTTCTCATTGGCAAAAGTCAACCGTGTACATACTAATGTTGGGCACGTGCTTGATGTGTAACTTGGCTGTATAAATATCGGAATGGAAAACACAATATCCCACCTGTGGTCAAAGATTGCAAACCATCTATTAAGATAGAGAAATCTATCAAACAGATTGCCCCCTTTTGCAGCCAAAGAATTATTCAGTTATATATGGGTCCTAAACAAGAGGTCACTGCCAAACTTTACAGTGGGGTGCATTGTGGAAAATATTTCATTATTAACCTGTGCAATGCCAATGCAAACTATGGAGCCGATTCGGAATGGTCACGTTCTCAAGGAATTTCAAGCCTTGAATATGTTTGTACAATACTATAATAAATTTACTACGTTTAAATTATTCTCGTTTGTCACACACGCGCTTGCCAACTGAAAAAATAAATAATGTCCTGTCACTGCGAAAAATACTTCCAGTTTTTAAAGTCATATTACTGTACTTATTTACTAGTATAATTTTATTTTTATTGTGAAAGGCACTTATTTAACATAAAATATTTTCATATTAAGGCCATCCACCGGTCACCACAAAATTCATAATGGGGCGTATTTGGACTAGATCGCCCGTATCGTTTAACCAATTAGAAGAAAGCTCGCCGAAAAGACGTACCCGCCTCTTATAACGAAAATAACACAGTGGATACGCTTGGTAAAGTCGTGAAACATAAAATAACGAAATAATATATTTTTGTTTTATTAATTTATTTTGTTTTAATATTATTTAAATACATAGAAAAACTCCAGTAAAGAACGACAATATTATCTAGTTTATTATTGTTATTAAAACATTTTTTTAACGTTTACGTTCAATATAACAGTATTGGAATATGATGTAGATAAAAATGTAGAATTATCCCGTAATAGGCTTCAAAACAAATCCCCTTCAACTTCCAGTTCTGATAGTATGCCCATTCCCACCGTGCGCCTGTTTACTAACAATTTATGAGTTTTATTACAAAGAAGAAACTATGGGAACACAACTACATAATAAATAGATAGACATTTACAAGTTACTTATTTTGCCTTCTTTTTATTGGTTACTTCACTCTTTTTAAAAGTATTTATTAAGATTTTATTTATTTATATACATATTTTTACATTGATTTTAGTTATTTATCCAGTGTTTACCTAATTAGGCCATTAGGAACTTTCTTCTACCTCCTGAAAAGAAGATTTTTGATAAACAAATTGTAGCGTGTCATGTTCTCTTTGTCACATTCGATCTGCAATTAAAACACATTTAATTAATTTTGTACACGTTTCGCAAAGTAACATTTTATTAAACAAGTTATGCACGTAATAAATTTTACATAAACAAATATTTTTTTAATATGCTAATATTACCTACATATTAATAATTTTTTTTTAAGTACTGGTAAGTTTATTTAATTTTAAGATCTAAATAAATAATAACTCACCACAAGAGAATGGTTTTTAAAATCCGTGTCTTCTGTCTCATCTAATGAAGATATTCGTTTTGATTGAAATTTTGTGGCGGTGCATTATTTTCTTTGTTACATTCGATCTGCAATTAAAACATGTTTCATTACTTTTGCACTTATTTGTTGTTACGTGTTGTTTTTGTTAAAAATGTATTATTATAAATGCACGTTCATCAAAAAATAAACGCTAAATCCATAAAAGTAATTTACATTCAATTTTTATGAAAAATTAAAATAATTCAAGATAACCAAATAATTGACGATTTCATAATTTTTTTATCGTGACCACTGTGCGGCGGTTTGGAATGCGCGCGAAGTGGAATGATTTTAAACTAAAATTGATACCCGCCGTCAAATAACAAAGACGATGTTTTGGGAAATTGCGTTATTCCAAACGTATTGACAAAGATACTTCATGGTTGTTTCAATATTGAAATGAGTATTATAATATAATACAATTTTAAAAGCGGGTAGGTAATATGTTCCAGCTTACCTGTACATTTTCATTGACAGTTAAAAGTTCTCCGGGAACTATCAGCGACTTCTTTACGAGTTGTTTTTTTACGGGTTGATATAGTTACCTGTAAAAAAAAATACATTGATGAAATAAAAATTTATTCAAATTTTCTGAGAATATTTAAATGAACTATTTCTAGCAACGGTAATTATGTGTAAATCCCAATTTGGGCGTAAATAATAAATAAAGATGATTGGAACTTACCCAAACATTCCAGCGTTGACTTTTCTCTTCCTTAGTCCGCTGAGTGGACCCACTTTTTATTTCCTTTGTTGCCCATTATACGCAGATGATACTATATCACTCGGGAATCTCAAAATCGATTGCGCGTAAACTATATTGATCTTAAAAAAGTAGCACGGAACGAAGCGACGCGAACTATAAAGACGTCTATTCGCCACCGAAGTTGGGCGTGAACTAAATCGGTATAGAAGTGGAACATTGAAATACGTCCTAACGTTCAGTAACTATAGAGTTGAAAATTATATGAACCTCCGGGTACCTGTTCGATATTACGTAAGAAATATTTTATTAAAAACACGTATTTTATGTTATGCTGTTATATTTAGGGCTAAAATTCAAAATGTTTCACGGTCATCTAATGGGTAAAAATTTTTTCTACATTACGCAATAAAACAAAACTAGACAAATTGTTGTTAAGTGGGAGATCCTGGATATCAAACCATTTTTACAGCCCTCACTCTTAATTTTTTTCTAGGCTTATAAAGAAACAAATATTATAAAAATGTTCGGTTAAATTTGGGGCAAGGATGTGTTCCATTCACAGTAATTTACTGAAGAACCTAGAATAATTATAGGTAATCAAACTTTCAAAGCAAAAAAACACCATTTTCATGATTTTGACGATTGCGAAACAAGCGATCGCCTTAATATAACTTTGTTTTGTAACAGGGGACAAAAAAAAATCATTTCTCTAAATATATGAAGCTACTAGCTGTCAAACCCAGCATTGCCGGGGTTATGAATGATTTAGAATAAAGTTTTGAGATTGTGATGTATTACCCCTACCTAGTAATTCCTCTTGTTTTGAGGGTCAAGTGTGCAAAATTTCATCAAGCTCGGAATAAAACTGTAGATTTGTATACAAAACAAACATACACCGCCCGCCCGGGGCATTCGTCTTTATATAATAGAAGAAGATTCTGGAGAAACTACTTATGATATATACATACAATTTTTATAAATACTTAAATGCATTATCTGGTAGGAGTAAGACGGTACCATTTACAAAAATATTATTTCGCGAAAAACAAGTCTGTAATTTTGAAATTACATTGGCGCACGGAGTGGTAAATGCTTCAGTATTTTGCAATTTCTCAGCTGAAAATTCTGGCTTTCAAAGGGTTCAAAATAAATACACGCATAGACAACCAACCAAAAGGAAAAACCAACCGGTATGGGTGTTTCTTCTTGAGTAGGCACTTCCAAAATTTTCATTTTCTTCCCTTTATTTTCATCTGCTATTTTTGCGAGAAACGACTGAAGATGCTTTTTGTCCGTGGCCTTCTTGTCGACCTTCACATTAGCGAATGGATATCTCTCAGAGAATCCGTTAAGTTTCTGCACAAGCCTGGATTGGTGGCAAAAACTCAATAATGGCCTGAGGTTGTAATTATCTATTTCGGCAGTCAATACAAACTCTTGCAATGTAAATATTCGTCGCACTTCGGCCACCGGTTGGTCTTTTTTTTGTTGAGATTTAAGTACACCTAGAAATTGGAAAAAATGTGGTAAAATAAAAAGAAAAACAAACAAAATTAAAACAACTACAAGGAGGTGAACAGTGTTCTGAAAATTCTACAACGAATTATGTAGATTACAGAATAACAAATTTTACTATGCAATAATTAAATTATTAAAATCTGAAATGCTTTTTATTAGATAGTAGTATAAAGGTAGGCGTATTGCCAGGTGATAACCCAGTTTCTTAATCGGAATAAAATAATTAGTGTACTTTTTAATTATTTCTAATTTTGAAACTGTCAATTCACGCTGGAATTCCATTTTAAAATGAATTTTTTTGATTAAAAAACCTTTGTAACTTTTTTCCATTTATTTATTTTCGACCGGACTGGTTTTACCCTATCACGGGCATCGTTAGACTGGTACAATTAAAAGTAAATCTATGGTATATGTACCATCGATGTCACGAGTGAGTCCCATTGCTTTCTAATATTGTTTTTATTTATGACTTGAAATTTGTTTTATTGCTGACGGTACTGTTTACTATAATGTTTTTAAAACTGCTATCGGGTTGGTTTATTACCCTCTGGAAGATGGATTACATTGTGTTTGTTTACTGAATCTATGGGTTTTAAAAAAATTATTAATGTCATTCATAACAAACAGCCGTCAGCAATTAAACAAATTTCAAGTCATAAATAAAAACACTATTAGAAAGCAATGGGACTCACTCCTGACATCGATGCTATATAAGGTTTTTTAATAAAAACAATTCATTTTAATTAGTGTACCGCAAAATGAATGTAAATAAATATGATGCATGTAAAAACAATAACCAAAAAACAAATTCAATAATAATAAATGTCTGGGTAAGGTCAAGGTGGGTGCAAATGAAGCATTATGGTGGTAGGTAGACGTTTAGATTTATTTTAGTCCTGGAAATGGCATTTTAGAGAGCATCCCGTTCATCAAGGGGCAGTTTGTTCCATATACGTGATACTTGAATTTATTGTAAATGATTTAAAGTTGTGGGTAGGGATTTCAAGGGTACTCTCATCGCTCGATGGAAGAGAGAGCCCATTTTCAGATAAATTTACCTTCAGACAATAAGGTGAGTTAGTGTACAGAAAGGAAAATTTACCTTTAAACAATTTTTTTTAACATTATTTCCACACAGGAGGCCCTGAGGAAAATGATTTCCCTCAGGACCTATGTCATCTTTGAGGATGCTGTGTGGAGGGTCTTTTTGCGTAGAAAAAAGAGTGAGCATGGGTCTTGAAGAGACCCATGTTGTAGGAGGGAGGAAACACAGAGGCCGGCAAATCGTTCCACAGCGGGGCTTTCGAACTCAAGAACGAGTCATAGAAGACGTAAACAATCCATTCTCATGTTACAAATGTCAACCGTGTACCTATGTTGGGCGCATTTGGCATGTTTCCCGATTATGCACCAGTGCCGAACGGTAGTTCCTCAGAGCATCTTCCATTGAAATACTGGTAGAACAAGGACAGCATTCCCACCTGATGCCTGTGTCCAAAGATTGCAATGCGTTTATTAAGAGAGGGGAATCTATCAAACGGACCGCCCGTTTCTGCAGTGTTAAGTTTTATTTAAAGGTATTTTGGGGCGCCAGACCAGAGGTGGCTACCAAATTCAACAGTGGGGCGCACTTGCGATTTGTATAGGGTCGGCAGTTGTGTACTATTAAAGTATCTGCGGGCTCTATACATACGTCCAGTTTCCGAGAGGCTAACTAGATTCTGGCTTCGATGGAGCCCTCGTGCCTGAGCTGGTCACTTAAAGTTACACCAAACATATCAATGGAAGGCATGTTGGGAAGTTTGCTTCTGTTGAAGGTGACTGGATTGTTATTTCAATCCCTTTTGGAGGTAATCAGATATGATTTGGTCTTTGAAACATTAAATTCAACGAGGTTATTCTTACCCCAAGAGGAAATCCTCTCGAGGTAACCATCCATTCTCTGCTTCAAAGCCCAATGACAATAAGGTAAGATAGTGTATAGAAAGGACAATGAATTTATTATGTCTTTGGTACCTACCTAAAATTTTCCCAACCACAAATATCAGCTGATTTAAATAAAGTAGATTTTTAGCTGCAAATCTTGAGCTGTATTTGTCTCGGTAGTTTTTCAGCTTGTCCAAAGCAGTCTGCAGTTGGAAGCCGGACACTTCCGCCCCGTGAATGTGCTCTATTGTGTCCAGGAGATTGTGGGCTTCATCGATGATGATTATGTTGTTCTTGAGACTGATGCCTGAGGCTTTCCTCGTTGATTCGTGGAGTAGAGTTTGATATGGCAACACAACCACCTGGAACATAGTATGTAATTAGACACAAAACTGATCTGGGGGAAGATTGATGGAAAAAAT
The DNA here is from genome assembly GCA_022606495.2 of Halesus radiatus. Classification (NCBI taxonomy): domain Eukaryota; kingdom Metazoa; phylum Arthropoda; class Insecta; order Trichoptera; family Limnephilidae; genus Halesus; species Halesus radiatus. The sequence continues at coordinate 11,124 of JAHDVE020003635.1, read as the reverse complement.
AGCAGAAGAAGCTGCTGCACCTTATGAAATCGAAACCTATATGTTTGGAATGAGTGCAGTTCATGATAGTCAGTCTCCGACAGGAGAAGGTATCAGAAGACGAAGAACACAGATTCCTCGTTGCAGTGTTGGTTTGTAATAGTCCTGTGTCGATCGATCATTTTACACGACCCGGATCGATCGCGACCCACTGGCGAAGTGATTAAGTCAAAAGGATTCGATCTTTGATCGATCGATCGATGCGCCGTGTACCGTGTTGACGTAGATCATAGATGTATAAATTGTATAGACCGGGTGTCTCGAGTCTCGAATTTGATCTCCGTTCCCACAGCAGAGAAATAGATATGGTTAATCTGAAATGGAATATCACTGTGGTTCTAATTAGCGGAGACTGATACATAGAACTTATTCATTATACAGTTACTTTTGGATACAGTTCCCGGAAGCGGGAAGGTTTATCGGAATGCTAATATGATCCGATTTGTATACTAGTTACAAACTATAAGTACTACCAACCGGAACTGCAGTGACAGACTATTTCAGATATCAACCATTTAAAATTTTTTGTCAATCTCGAGAATCAGGATCGAGATGCCCAATCTTGAGTCTATACGAAATTGTATATATCTATATCTATGATCTACATGCGGGTTGCAAGCAGCTTTCGGGTCCCGGCTCGACCGGCATTACAGATCTCTGGTCATCGCACGCTATGCCGATCACGGGTACTGGGCTGACAGCTGATCGATCGAATGATCAAATCTTTTTCATCATAGTAATTCGATCAATCGTAGGTGGTTCACAATCAGATCAAAGTGATTGAATCAATCGCGATCGACCCAGGACTAGTTTCCAAACTGTTCAGTCACCTAAGTTTAAGCCTTCTGACATTCTTCCATTCAGCAGGTAAGTTATTTTTCATCTTTGTTACACGTCCTGCTCAATGGAGCCGTCCCAGTTGGCTCTTCAAACAGCGTTTAAAGATAATCTTAACCATCATTACCTCAAAACTAAACAGTATTCTTTTCACTATACCTTGTCAGGGTTAGGCACTCTAACCTCGAATACAGATACGGAAAAAACATTTATTATGATGTAATCTAATTTTACCTGTGCAAATTTAACAGCTGCTCTAGCACTGTAATAAGGACAAGATTGTATTTCCTTTCCAGCTGATACTAGATCTTCCACATCCTTTATTTCAATTAGTGCCTCATCCCTCAGCAGTTCTATATTGGTCTGATTATAGAATTGGCAGCCAGAAGTACACTTGGATTTCTTGGTTACTTTACCCTCGTCAACTTTGGTTATTTTTCCTTTTTTACCTTTCTGCAAATCTAAGCATCTGAAATGGATTTTATAACGACCATTATTAGGAAACTAATTGACAAAATTCCCCATTACCCTCGGTACTTTTCTAATAGACACAAAGGTATAAAAGCATACAGCTGATAGTTCAGTTGTAACTTCTTCTTTCTCGTAAATGACACATATAACAGAAAGAGAGTTTATAACGGAGCTCTCAGCAGAAGGACCATAGTATAATGAATGTGCGACTGAAGTCTTGTATGAGAGAGACAGCATGAAAGTGAGATAACTGTATGTATATAAAAAGTGTGCATGGTTGTCCGATCTCTTTTCATTATCACCTGTCCCATCCGAGATAATACATTAAGGGCAGCATTCTGCAGATGCGCTCATATCTAATTGACTATTGTTCCGCCATCCCAATATCATAAAAGGCCATTATTCCAAAGACACTATACATTACACCATGACGGCCTGCGTGGTTGAGTGGTTACGATCGTTGGCTACAAATCTGGAGGTCGGGGGTTCAAATCCCGGCATGTGCAAGCAAATTTTATTTGATTAATTTGTATTGTTTCACAATTAATTAAATCAAAATAATATGTAGCATATTTGTGGCACATTTCAAAGTGGTAGACATATTCAGAATCGAAATATTGCCTGAAATGGCTTTAGCCTTGTTTGGTGACCAGATCTGAATAGCCACACACTTCCCAACCTTCCTCTTCCCCATGTCATTCCACTCCTCATTATCCTCAACATCACAACATACCCCAATTGGGGATGACATAGTCTCACTGGCTCCAGACTAATAAATAAAAAAAAAGTCCTAATTGTTTCAGACCTGGGAAACACCATTTAAGGAATATTGTGATGTTATAAGGAAGTGATGGAGAGGAAGACGAAGACGAAGATTAGAAGGTCAATAAACTTAGCTCCGGCCATTTCAAGAAACGTTTGGATTCTAGGTGGTGGTTTCTCACCAGGGCGCCATTGAGAGCAGCATACTCTCTGGAGCAAGGTGTAAATATATTATGTAAATACAATTCAATTTTACATACTGAACCCGCACCTTGGGTTCAAACCGTGTCACTACAAATTAATGTCATATAAGGGACATCACTTGGGGGGTGAGGGACTTGCGTAAGAGAATAAGGAGGTTAGGGAACAAATTGTTAAAGATTAAAAGCCAAACAGTATCTTATCTACCTGTCGTTAATAAGATGAGAACTTTTTAGTTTCCGAACAGTAGGGTGGATACAGTACTGCTGTCTGGATGCCAGAGACACAACCCTGACCTCAGAAGAGTACTCCGTACGTTTTATTTCATTCACAAATTGAGAAAGTTGAGAATGAGTACGACTGCAAAAGAATATCTGTAATAAAAGAAAGATATGTTTTATAATGTTGATAACACTTAATTCTTTAGTGTCATTCTTGTGGAATCCCAAGGGCCCTTTGCTAATGAATTAAAACTATAGTACATTATAAATACCTTAAACTGACAATACACCCAGCTTGACAATAAGCCCTGCTTCTGACAATATGCCCAGCTTGACAATAAGCCCTGCTTCTGACAATATGCCCAGGTTGACAATAAGCCCTGCTTCTGACAATACGCACAGCTTCTGACATTTGATGGGAATAAAATACTTGAGAACATTTAAATATTTATACCTATTAAAAGCATACGTAAATAAAAAAATTAATGAAAAAAATTGTGATATGTTGCCAAAAGAAGTCAAATAAGCATTTGATTCCCTTTCTGCGGCGAGAGGCGAGGCAAGCTTTTAACTGTTAGTAGTGGCGGCTCGTGACTTTTGAGTGAGCTAGAGTAGTAAGATTGAAAATTATGACTTTATTGATGTTGTTTCTGCTGATAATGATTTTTATTTTATCCAAAATTTTAATTTTTTGTATGGAGATTTAGATGTTAGGTGGGGCAAAATCTTCATAAAAAAAAATTTTTTTTTGAAAAAAAAAACATTTTCAGTTTCAACATCAATAACGTTGTAGTTTCGAAAAAAAAACATTTTCAGTTTCAACATCAATAACGTTGTATTTTCGAAAAAAAAAACATTTTCAGTTTCAACATCAATAACGATGTAATTGATGTTGAAACTGAAATTTTTTTTTTATGAAGATTTTGCCCCACCTAAAATCTAAATCTCCATACAAAAAATTAAAATTTTGGATAAAATAAAAATCATTATCAGCAGAAACAACATCAATAAAGTCATAATTTTCAATCTTACTACTCTAGCCCACTCAAAAGTCACGAGCCGCCACTACTAACAGTTAAAAGCTTGCCTCGCCTCTCGCCGCAGAAAGGGAATCAAATACTTATTTGACTTCTTTTGGCAACATATCACAATTTTTTTCATTAATTATGGAAAATGTCAGAAGCTGGGCGTATTATATATTTTGAACGTATTTGGGGAATATAATGAAGTTGTAATTAATAAATGAACTGACAACAGCCATGAGCAGTAAATCAAATATTACTTCTGGCGTTTGAAACTTATTTTAACCTTTACAATGTTAACCTTTCTACTCAATATATCCCATTATGTTTATTTAATGTTTTGATATAATTTAATGAATCATCTATGTGACATATGCATACGGGGACTGATGGATCACATATACGACAGCCTCATGGATATATTTTCCATATCCAAGATTACAGAATGCTTTACCTCCCGCCATCAGGGATGTGTTGTCCATATTTTCCATATCCAATATAACAGAATGCTTTACCTGCCGCCTCCCGGGATGTGCCGTCTATATAATTAAGGCACAAAAGCACTGCCTACCCTACCTTACTCGCATAAATATATAAATAATGTTTCAATTTATTATATTATTGCAAGATCTCAATCTACATTTTCAAATTCACGCGTGCAGTGTTAACTAACAAACGCATCGCCACGCACGCCGCATTGCTAAAGGTGTCAAAGGCAGGAACTAAGTATGCAAAGTGACGCACAAATAATATTCAAATGTTGACTTCATTCGACCCCAAAAAAGTACATGTGTGCGCGATGCTCATTCAAGAGCTGACTCGCTTGTGATAGTGTCTGTCAATCAGTGCCATCTGTTGGTACCTCGATTAATTAGTACAACTTTACTAATGAAATAATAGTTGGTTTTCTTTCGCAAAGTTGGGCGGTTGAAAAAAATAAGAAAATTTAGTTTAAATTTACCCAGTAATTAACTTATAATATGCATAAATGAAGCGGTGATTTGAATATTTGAGGTGGCTTAGGTAATCCCAACCAACATTGGCTCATGTCATCAGCTTAGCCATTCTTATCGAAAAAAAATCTAATTAATTCGCTGTTTTTCCTACTGCCTACCCTGATTAAAAACTCTGTGCATGCCACAAAACACATCCAACATGCCCACCAATTTTAAGAAACACTTGGGAAGGGATTGAACAATGGGCTCGATTTCAGGGAAGGATCGTCGGACGGTAACTGAAGCCTTTCGACGCGATGGCTTCAGTTAGTACTGGGCAAACCAGTTGTGTGGGGTGACCTTTAACACTGTGCTTTAAGGTTTGTGATTTTGGGCTGAATGAAGCTACTATAAATTATCAGAAACAGGAATAATAATCCACTTTAATTAAAAAAAATACATTTTAAATACTGCTTTGAATTCTTCAGAAAAAAACAGTGCTCCCGAAATTGAGATAAAATACTATTGGACATACCTTCATGCCACCACTTTCCAAATCTTCTTCAACTTCTGCATCATCTGGGTCATCAATATCAGGTGTAATTTCATCCAAAAGCAGATCAACATCATCACAAGGCACATCATCAACGGGTTTAATGTCTTTACTCTCAAAAAGGTCATCATCTTTTAATGGGCCTTTCTTTCGATTAAGCCACTTGTTTTTCTTGTTCTCCTTTTCTACCCTTTTCCTTGATCTTAGGTTATCAATTTTATCATTGTATTTGGTGATACTTTCTAGTTTCTTTTTGAGAATATTCATTTCTGTTGTTTGCTTGATTTTTTCGTACTCTGCAGTCAACCAATCATCAGCATCTAAAATAAATGTATGATATTTATAGAAATTGAACATTTTCCTTAAGTGAAGTGAGTACCATTGTAAGAAAGAAATTTCTTCGAGGGAGAAAAAATATATTTGAGTTAATGGATTGAAGAGCATACCCGCATCACTTGATTGGGATGACAATTTTAACGTTTCAATTCGATTTGATAATGAAGATAATTCGTTTGCTTCATAATCTTGTAGCCACTTAAGAGCTCCGCAACATAAGCTAAGAGATTTTCCCTGAAATTTAAACAAAACGATTAAGTTGAAAATGTATTTAATCATATTTGTGTATAAGAATGTTTGCCAATATAACATACAGTGCCAGTTGGACTTTCAAATATTCCCAGTTTGCCGGCATCTAAGGAATTGTACAATACTTTCATGAAATCTTTCTGAATATTGTAAGGCTGGAAGAAAGGGAAACGAAAGTCATCAGGAGTTTCCATTTTTGATTTCTTAACGTTTGGTTCCACTAGTATACTGTTCATTTATAACTTTTGAAGCTTGACAACAACTGAGAACGAGAACTGACAAAAGATTTTGACGTTTTGTTTTGATATACCCGCCAAAACAATCTTCTTCTTCGTTGAAATAGGCGGTCCATAAAATATGTGAAGTTGAAGCACGGTTGAAGTAATAATTTTATTTCACAACTGGCAAGTATATAAAATACGGAGAGTCTAGAAAAACAGATAGCTATAATACTTCAATCTTCAATATTATCCTAAAGGGTTCCGTGGACGGAAAATAATGTATATATTTTTCAAAACATCGATTTTTCACCTATAATCACTATAAATTTGGCATGGAATAAACTTAATTACATATTTTATCGACCAGCGAAAACTAAAAACCGTTCTTTGTTTGGTTATCATATATTGGAAATAGACCTGTTTGGTATTCTTTGTCGGCGGTACTCTTTACTTAAGACGTTATTTTGCTTTATCCAACAGAATCGAGTCATGAGTGCAGTCAACTAGTCACCTAGACACCTAGTCACTAGTCAGTGCTGTTCGTCTTGAAGTGGTAGATCGTATTTTGTTTTGTATTCTGTCATCGGTGTCATTTTTGACATTTACATTATTTTATATTTTTTTGTAAATTTTGTACTAATACGTAAAAATGTCTTCCAGGTGTGTATTTATTAACACAAAATTTTAATTTTGATATCCTGTTACAAATCTAATGTGGTGCTCACTAATTAATATTGTTTTTTCCATTCCAGTGTGAAAATTATGCCAGGGGCTACTGTATGTGAAGATTGTATACTGAAAGGGGATATTACAATCGCAGGTGGGACAGTCATCCATCCCAGGGCCACAATAATAGCAGAAGGAGGTCCGATAATTATATCGGAGTATTGCATTGTTGAAGAATATGCCACCGTTATCCACATGTAAGTTTTGAGTTTATTTATGTCATGATGCCTAATAAATCCAAATTTACCAAACTGGTAATTCATGGATAGATTGATGGAAGATGTAGTAGAGAAAGATGCCACACCTTATTGTTTTGAAACCTGGTTTGAGTGCAGTATCTCCTTGTTATTCCGGACTGCAGCTTCCAGGGTGAAGATTGTTCTAATGATAATCAACTTTTGATACCAGAAGGAGGAGTTGTTGAGTTTGGAATTGCAGACTAATATACCTTTATTTCTTATAGGTCAAACCCCAACGTGGAGGACAAACCGGGAATACAAAAACCACTGATAATTGGAGCACACAATGTGTTTGAAGTTGGCTGCCGCGTGGAGTCCTATTCAGGTCATATTGGAGAGAGTAATGTCTTTGAGTGCAAGTCCTTCGTGGGCCCCAAAGTTATCATTGGCAGCGGGTGTGTTATTGGTAAGAAATTTTCATTAGATTCCATTATAAATTTTGATGTTATTACTAGTAATAATTAATTTCTGAAACTCTTGAATTAACCGAAGCATAAATAAAGATCACCGGAGAACATTTAAAACATTCCCCTTTAACTAGTCAACATTTTTATTCTATGGTATATTAAAAAAAAAATAGTATTTTTGTTTTACACCACTATTTATTATTGTTTTTGATGCCAACCAGGTTTCGCTTTGACTCAGGCTTCTTCAGGACCTTAATATTATATTAATCTATATATATAAAAATCAATGTAAGTTTGTTTGTTTGTTTGTCCTCGATTTTCTCGAAAATTACTGGACTCTTTTCTCTGAAAATAGCACAGTTTGTTCTTATCAGTGCTGGGAAGGTTTAGAGAGTAGTTTGAATGGAATCCAATATTTAAAACTGTTTCTATAATGTTTTAAAATTAGTATGAAAAACATTGAACCTGCCATGTTTTATTTAGGTTAGCCCATAGATATAACATTCTGGTCAGCCACAGATTGCATATTCAAAAGAAGAAGGTTTTTTTGGGTAGAATATTTTCAAAATGGAAAACACGAGTAGGTACCTACTTAAGAACTTTATGATTTAGATATACATATTTTGAAAAAATAAACGTTTCGAATGAAATAAAATATTCAAATGAATGTTCCTTTATTTGGAGATAGTTAATTTCGCTGTCAAATCAATTATTGTACTTGAGCAAGTCCGGGTACACATCAGCTAGTATGTTTATAAAACTTCTTATTTATATTTTCACACCATGGTGTGTTAGCTTTCTATGAAAAAAATGCTCATATATTTCCTCCGTGAATATTGACCGTATCTTACAATCAGCACAGCCAGTTTACCTCAAAATTCTTATTTATTTTTAATTATTTATTATTTTCAATTTTAGGAGCTGCTTGCAAATTGGAGGATTCCACTCTGACAGACAACACAATAGTATACGGCAAGGACCACATCATGAGGGAAGCCATGGAGAAGCAGCCCTCGCAAATGCTTCAACTAGATTTTCTCAGCAAAATTTTACCCAATTACCACAAATTACGGAAGCCAAACGTACAAATGAAACGTCAGCCACACCCCAAACCTAATCCAGATGCGTGAATTTATGATGCTTAGTTTCACTGGAAAATCTCAAGTTGCATAACTGCTTTTTGGTCATTTTATAATAAGAGTAAATATTTTATTACATTAATTTGCTACCAAATTCATTTATGAAATCTGAAATTTAATCGATGATCCAAGTTATAAATAGAAAAAAATCAATATTGCAGCTCTGCTTCCCTAAAATAAATACTTTTTTCTGTTGATTTTGTGTTTAATTTTTGATTTGTATTTGCTAAATTTCTTATAATAAACATCTTAACATTTCCTGTCTGTCTCAGAGAGCCGACTTAGTTAAAGTGTTCATTGTTAGGTACATATTTAGTACATATAAATAAGAGATTAAAACATAGAAATTGTTGTGTATTTATCTCTTGATAATAAAACTACGATTACAACAGCACTTGGCTATTTGTTAATAAATAATACGATACAAGGAATCTCAGTATAATGGATTTGGAGAGCCAGGAAGCTATTCCCCTTTTAATACAATGGTAATAATCTGTCTGTCTGACCTTGAAAGGCTCTCAGGTATCACTCCTGTACTGTCTTGACGACAGTGCCATCTATATGAAACAGTCAAAACTAAGGTATTACAGAAATCAAAAGAAAAAAATGTATTTATTTTAGTGTAGCTGAGTTCTATTTTCGATTTCTTTGCGATTTAAAGCATGGATCATTGATTTAATCTCAGATTTTAGTTGCTAGTGTGGAGGACTGCTAACTACTCTTATTTGGCTTGGTAATAATCACATGTTTTGATTTGATTACTAACACCCGAAGTGTAATAATTTAATTATTAATCAATCTGTAATTATTACTCCCGGAGGTAACAGGAAAATTCAGCGTTTAAAATCTCTTTCCTGTAACTTCACCATTTGCAGTTATCAGGCTATGGCCAAATTTATTTGTTTAAACAAAATCTGTTTTTTCCAAATTGTCGCCTGTTACTAATGGATCATAATGCTTTCAAAATGTATTTGTATTTATTATAATTTTTTTAAATAAATATTTTAATTAAGACTTTCTTACGTAATCTTTATCTTGGTGTTAAATAAATGAAGAATAAAGTAAATAAAGCAAGTACTATATCTTAAATGATATTTTTGTCAAATTATGTCGTTAGCATTTTTTATTACAATGGTGCTAACGGGATCTGCCGATGAGAGTTCATATCTTTATAAAACTATTTTCATCATATTTTGCTCATGATTTGATCACAAAATATCCAACAGAGTAAACAGGGAAGTTTTTTCTTTCTTTTTTCAAAGTTTTTAATTTGTCACTTACGAGGTATCGTTTCTTATGTGGATATTTCTAAATTTAAGCCAAGGGAATACAGAAAATATTTCTACCCATTTAATGAGATTTCTCAAAGCAGAAGAACCCTAGTGCTACTCTCTTCGCTCTTGTAACTCACAGTTGTTGTTTGGATTATTATTGGATGTGTAGTGGGTCATTACCATTAACCCTTCCACGACGATGGTTTGCCTAGCATTATTTAACTCTAGTAGGAAAAACTGGAACGGAACCGAGCTTTGTCGAAGGAACCCAAGGAACAGCAAGAAGGCGGGCACATCGCTGTAAATAATAATAATAATAATATTCGGATGATTTTTATAGCGCCGTTTTTGTGAAAAATCACCTCAAGGGCGCTTTACAAATCTTACTTCCTATTCTTACATTATTCCTATATTAAATCTATGACATTTTTTTTTTGGACACTATCATTACACATTATTTATATAAAGGATGCAGTTAAATTATCAAAACTAAATACGGCTTGGTCTAAGTTTTCATACATGTTTAATTGAAAAAAAAAATAATAGAAGCTATCTGTATTTATTCCTTACGATATATTGCAAGACGCTAATACGAATGATAGGATTTATGTGAAGTTGGCGGCGGGTGAGGACGGGGGCCGGGGGTACTGATCCTATCTTCCAATCTTCTTTGTCTTTGTTGGTGACTCCCCTGGGCTGCGTGACGGGACGCTCGGTGCTGGTTTGCCCATACGCCAGGTGGCGCTCGTCGGCCGGCTTCAGGATCTGGAAAGACCACATCAGCGTGTCGTCTATTTCTCGCCCAGCCGGTGGTATCCTTCTCGGGGTCGGACCACAGCAGGCCGCGGAGCAGCCTTCTCGGGCACGTCCGTGGGCCGCATGATGCACCGGATCTGCTCCGTGAACTGGAGGTCAGAACTCAGGTCGCTGTGACAGCAGAAGAAGAAGATCTTCTCGTCAAATGTTTTTATTTCCTATTGCGCCTTTCTCGGTAGCCACGAAATCTAATTTTGAGGATTGCAGTTGTGGTACAGTGTTCAAGGTTATACAGCGATATCTTTGCAGCTTATTAAAGGCTCCAAAATAGCACATTCACCATTAAGTTTGAGTTGTCTAGCTCGTATACGATATTGTTTACAATCACCACAGTTCAAAGAATAACATTGTAAATCATTCACTTTGGGACACTTTTAACAAGCAAAAGGGTCTTTTAATAAGCACATGTGTCGAACGCTTCGACCGACCGATGCTTTTGGGTTAGTTTAGAACAACGTGACAGATTTGAAGTTAAAATATTTGGGTTTTATTTGATTTTTTATTATAAACTTGATTTAAGCCCGAAACGGCCACACTAAAATTATATGATTTTTATAAATGTAACCTATAAATTATTGCGGTTATTTTACGCTACTTTAACACCGGAAAAATTAAGAACTAAGCAATATTTCCCAGATAAACTGGAGCGCTTATAAAAAGCTGCCGGCTGCTGCGA